>ML685785.1:2074276-2089306 GCA_007922175.1 Pelusios castaneus | reverse complement strand
TGTTAGTCTATTGTAGAAAGACAACAGAGTCCTGTGGCACTTTTAAATAAATGTGGCACTTTTAAATAAATCTGTTAGTCTTTAAAAGTGCCACAGGACTCTGATTCCTAACAGTTACTTTAGTCTTCCTCCCTGTGTGTGAGAGAGTGGGCAAGAGGAGATTGTGCATGTTGGGAGTAAAGAGAATTTTTCAGCTGACTGTAATATTTTTCTGGCTCTTCATTTAGCTCAGTAGCAATATTAACAGTTCTCTCAGGGTAATCAATGCACTTTCTATCAAAGAGCCAACTATTTAATGCTATAATACACAGTGATTTGTGTCATAAAATGCTATATGTGCAGAAAACTATTAAACCCAGTAAGGATATGTCTACAGAGAGTCTGGGACCCTCCCCACCCTACAGGATCCCAGAGCCTGGGCTCCACCCCACGCCTGGAAGTCCACACAGTAATGAGGTAGCCCTCAGAAGCCTCAGTTGCCTGGCACTGAGCAAACACGGGTTTTTCTTTGCCCTAAGAGGAAACCTGGAAACAGATGTACACTCCAAGCATACTCTTATTATTCTGATGTTGTTCTAGTAACTTCCAATCAAAGTTTCAAAAACAGACTCTCACATCTATGAAAGGTGGTATCCTCATTTTTTAAAATGGGGAACTGAGGCACGGAGAGCCTCACTCAGCCTAGTTCTTACACACACCCAGGTTCGCCAAGGCCTTGCACCTTGTGTAGGAACTGACACTTGTGCAGCATGTAAAAGCTACAAATTAGAACAGTAACATTTTACACCCACTTTGCACAGGTGTGACTATGCAAAGTGCTAGGTAGTGGAGACTCAGGCCCAGAGAGTCTATGACAGAACTAGGAATAGAACTTTCAACTCTGGATTCTTAATCCTCTGCTTTAACACTGAGGTTTTGTCTATACCAGTAAAATGTATTATCTGTTATGCTCAAGCACTCCTGCTATAGTGAACACCCTTAAAACAAGAAGAATGCACCCAGGCAACTTATTCGTCATCTGGGCTTCTTTGGATAGTGGGATACATGGTGGTATAAACACTTGACCCTTTCTGCACTTCAGTTTGCATTGCCACCATCTGGCTATGGAGCAGGGAGTCCTCTCAAAGGATGGCAGAGCTATTGGTCCAGCATGCAGGATCCCTTACCAGAAATTCTACATTCTGCAGCAAACCTTTGTGATTCCAGTGGAGAATATTCCTCTTAATTGTCTGAGGTGTTATATAAGGCGACTGACACTTTCAGGGTGAGTATTATATAGATATACATACATGTGCATGTATGCATATTTGTATATTAAATCTACTTGGTTTCATTAGTAGCAGGTAGGAAGATTCATTGTTAACTTTTTAATCAGGATTTATTTTGTGCGCTTTATTTAGCACTGTAGCAGCAGCCAGCTTCTAAGCCAGGCAAGTGAGTCATTCCCACCTACACTAACACATGTTGAAATGGTTCCCGTTGTGTGTCTACCTGTTAGAAATAAACAGAACATAATGATTCTACTCTGAACTTCTATAGCACCTTTTATCTGAGGGTCTCAAAGTGCTTTAAAACATTACCGAATTAAGCCTCCCAATGTTCTCATGATGTAGTAGGGACATACTAGTATATACATTTACAAGATGGGGTAACTGAGACACAGAAGAATTAACTTCTTTACCCAAGATCACATAGCATCTCTTTAACAAAATCAGGAATAAAACACAAAAATAGAACTGTCATATAATCTAACCACTAGACAATATTATTGCTAAATAGAAATATAATTTCTTGTATCATTTCGAACTGGAAATGCCATGATGGAGGATTTTTCTTCCCTGTTGCTTAGCTACCTCGATGACCTTTGGGTGTTCTCTCTCAACTGGGCAAATTCATTTCCTTGTAACTGCAGTGCCTGGATGTGGTATCTTCCCCTACCCCATCCCTCAGCTTCCCCATAAGCATTTCCTCAGGTGCCCAACAGAGTGGGTTTTTCCCCCTTTTTCTGAGAGAAGGTTTTGCTATTCCCTCTGTAATGTCTATTTGTAACCGTCTGAAGAGTGTTGGAAAAACACAGCAGTTGCTTCCCTAGGTCATGTCTATCTTATTGGCAAAATGACTTAAAGAGGCTTATCATTAATCAGAAAAACTCTGATTTATTATGTTTCTGCTCCTTTGGATTTTTCTGTGACCTGCAAATCAGTGGGGTTTCCTTCTTGAGATAGTTAGAGAGATTTGAACTAAAACCTCAAGTCTGAGAAGTCTTGGATCTGAATCCTGCAACTTGAACATATTGTTTAACTTGTGATGCTGTTGCATGTAGAAGCCACTTGCCAATAAAGGGCTTCATGGAGAGTTAATTTGAATGAGGGGGTTTTAAAGCCCCTCCTATAATTAAGGTCCATTAGTTGGTGAGATTTGTACCCTTACGGATACAACAGCACATCAGACCACCACATGGGGAATCTGAGTCCATATCTAATGTTGGTTCCTTTTCTTGAGCCAAAAGTGTTGGGAGCATCCGAGTGGTGCTTTATATAATTCTTCTGATGACTCTCACTGGCAAATCTGAGTAGAAGGTAGGGCTGCTGTTGGATTTCTATCTTGTCTTGAGACATTTTACCCACCCAACCTTTTTCTGGGAGTGGAGCACAGTACTCTGGCAGGCAGCAGCTATGCCTGGGGCAAGATATGTAAAAGGGGTGAGGAGAAATGCCATGTGTCAGGAAGCTTTGTAGCTTTTCTTGCATCCTTTAATCACTGAATCCAAAATCTTGGTTCCAGGGCAGGACTGGCCATCTATAAGAGAAAACTACAAGCCAAATACCGGGGTTGGCAGGAAGCTTCCGAGTACATCTGAGGAGCAATTCCTTCACCCTTGACCCTTTTTTGTTAAAATAAATAAATCAAATCTTATCAGTTTGAAGGTGAGCCTTCAGTGTGGTGCCGTTAAAGTATAGTGGAAACATTTTTTTCTGCCTCTGTTTGGACTGTTGTGTGACCTTGCGTGAATCAGTTAAACTCTCAATCTGTAAAATGAAATGATGCCGTGATAGGCTGGTTGGTGCACTACAGGGTTTTGCACACTTTGGTGGAATTTAAATACCTTTGCACTGCATTTTACTGTGAAAAAAAATGTAAAGTGTGCTCTGCCTCTTTGGCCATGTCTACACGGGCAAGTTAGTTCGAATTAAGGAGGCTTAATTCGAACTAACTAAAGCCATGGCTACACTAGGCTTTAGTTAGTTCGAATTAAGGGCTTCCTTAATTCAAACTAATAAGTTCGAATAGGGTATTCGAACTAAAAGGGCTAATTCGAACTAACTAGTTTGAATTAGCCAATGTGGCCATGTTAATTTGAACTAATTTCTTAGTTCGAACTAACCAGCCATTGAAATGAATGGGGATCACTAATTCGAACTAAGCAAGTGCCATGAATGGCACTTACTTAGTTCGAACTAACTTTTTCTAGTCCAAATTAAGCTAATTCGAACTAACTAAAATTAGTTCAAATTAGTTAGTTCGAACTAACTAACTCGAACTAATTTTAGCAAGTGTAGACATAGCCTTTAAGACCTAAACACTAGTGCAGCAGGTCATCTATCTCTTGGCCATGTCTAAAAGAAAGAAATAAGATGTAGTTCATTTCAGACTAGTAATTCTATAAAGAAGTTTAGGGTGGGGGGGCTGCTTTTCCTCCGAGCGCCCTTATCTTATGCGGTCAGTTATCAGTCTGATCTGATAGTATTTTACACTTACTTTTTATTAACATAACAAGGTACGAGGCAACTCAGGATCTGTCCTCCCCCCCCCAGCCTGATAAGCACAGACCCCAATTCCCCACAGCACATCCCTCCTGTAGATAAGTCTCAGCAGTGATCAATTTTCTATAGCTCTCCCTGACCCACTACCCTGTAAATCCCCATACTAAACAAAGACAACTGTGGTTCATTTTCTAGCCAGAGAAAGAGGGTTAATTCCTTTCTTGCCAACTTCTGGACATAAATATCTCCTTCACAGGAGAGACAGAATTTATTCCACAAGAATTTGAGCAGCTTTTGAGGTTTTTGGATGGAAGTGCTGTAGAAGTGCAAACTATTTAGCCGTAGAGCTCTTTTGAGACTTTGTCCTTTGAAGCGTAGAAGAGATTGTTAACAACATCCTACTGTAACAGTCTATAATGTTCCGCTAAGAGCATAATGAAGATATTCTCAGGCTGAGGAAAAAAAGACATGTACTTCCTCTCCTGGGAGAAAGCACAGGAACTATCCTACTCATTTTGGTTGATCAGCTAGGAATTTCAACATGTGCTTTCTTTCATAATGCAGAGAATTTCTGAGAAAGCTTTTGTAGCCCTTCAGCCTTTTCTTGTGCATAGTACACTTAGGGATTTCTTCACATTTTAAAAGGATTTTCTTAATATTAAGTGAAGATCTTGCCTTTATGAGGGGCTAAACCAGAAGCCCAGAGCTGAACACCTTCAATCAATGAGGAAGTCGGGACAAAGATTTTGATCCAAGCACTTTGGCTTGATTCCATCCCACAGGAAGAATGCTAAGCAATGCAATCACCTTTAAAACAAACAAACCACCTTTGGCATTCTTTGGGGCCCTGAGTGCTGGCAAATATCCAACTGGAAAACAACCCCAGCCTAAGGGAGTATTTTCCAGACAGCACTGAATTACCATAATGAATCAACATTCATAATGTAGCAGAGAAGGGACGAAGGGACATAGCTACAGCAAATTATGCTGCTCTAATTTGCACTAGGTGCTGGGCTGGCAAACTGCTACCCCCAAAATATGGGGAGTCCAAAGAGGAGGCTAAAGTAGGGAGAGAAGAATGAGAATCGGGACTTTGTTTTTGTGACTATGAACTAAAACCTGCTCTTTAAACCAATTTACCAAAAAGAGCAAACTGCTTAAATTGTATTTCTTATGACACTTCCTTTCCACCCCCTGATCCATTCAAACAAAGAGACTGAATGGATCTCATTTGCATACTTCACTTATGTCACCCTTAAACAATTTTGTAAGGAATTTCTGCTCATTATTAGTGTCATTTAAAGTATTGCAAACACTGAAACTCATAACTAAAATGTATACAACCAAAATGTACTGCTCCTAGAGTCAAATGTATCCAGGAATTCCTTTATATCTTTAGAATAATAAAGATGTACATCATAATAGTGACTGGTAGTTTTAGCCAATCATCAAGTAACTTCGGACAGTCGACCAAAGCAGAGGTCGGTTTGTGAAATCCACATAGGCATTCCAGTGAGTCCTGAAGGCCAATCTAGGGGCTGTGAACAGAGGAGCTGGAGTGAGCCTTTAGGGTTTGAGTGAGCCTTTAGGGTTGTGGAGGAGTTCTGGGGGAGTTATAGTGCTTGTTATTTGTATTTTTGTATGTGGGGTTTTTTTTCTCTTGTCTTTTCTCTTGTTCAGTTTGCAGGGGCTGATTGGTGGAGAGAGATCAACTGACCCCAGTTAGGAGTGGGGCTTACCTGCTGAGGGAGCTATAAAGGCAGCTCCTCCAGCAGGCAGTGGCACATGGGGAGTCAACAGGGCTGTGAACAGGGGAGTTTAAATGGGAGTTTGGAGGGGGAGCTTTGGGGGAGGGTGGGTTTCTTGTATGGCTTGTTTTGCGGTGGTGGGGTTTATTTTGTGCAGACTGGGATTAAGACAAGAGCTATAGCAGATACAGAGGCAACCGTAGTGGACGCTCAAGCTGGGGAAGCAACAGCAAGAATGGCAGGATGTGGAAGCTGTGGAATGTACTTGATCTTGGAAGGATTGCCTCCAAGGACCTATGTGTGCATGAAGTGTTGCCTCATTGGGTTGATGGAGGAGAAAATTCGGGGGTTAGAGATGCAGGTGAAAACTCTCATTGAGTTTAGATGAGGTTTTGAACAGCTGATGGAGCAGACAGGTGAGGAGGTTTTAAGAGAAACGCCAGACCTGCAGATGGAAGCAGGACCATCAAACTGTGAGGGCACAATACCAGGAAATGAAAGTGGCCGGTGGAAGCATGTGACTGTGAGAAGTCGGCAGAGGAAAAGACGGGCTAGCGAAGGAGAAATAGAGCTCAGAAACAGGTTTGCTGGGTTAGCAAATGAAGGAGCAGAGCACGTAGTGACTGATGTTGGGAGTGCAAGGAAAAAGAGAAGAGCAGCTAGTCCTATCCAAAGAGGGAATGAGCCAATGGAGATTCCTCCCAGTAAGAGCCCTAGAAGGACTCGGGAGCGGATGCAAAGGATTGCAGAGAAAAACAGGAGGACTGAGGACTTGCGACCGGAACACTAATGAATAGCACTGGTGCCAGGAAAAGGCAAGTGTATGTGATTGGGGACTCCCTGTTGAGAAGGACAGACAGGCCTATAACCAGAGCTGATCCTGAGAACAGAAGGGTACGCTGCTTGCCTGGTGTAAAGATATGGGATGTTGATCTGAGACTGAAGAGGATCTTAACGGGAGCTGGAAAGAATCTTCTGATTATCCTTCATGTGGGTACAAATGATGTAGATAGATTCTCACTGGAACGTATTGAAGGTGACTATCCCAGGCTGGGGAGGACTCTTAGGGAAATAGAAGCTCAGGTGATCTTTAGTGGGATTCTGCCTGTCCCTAGAGGAGGACAACAAAGGTGTGAGAAGACCCTGATGATAAAGAGATGGCTCAGGCAGTGGTGCTATAAGGAGGGCTTTGGCATGTATGGTCACTGGGAGGCATTCATGGACAGAAGACTGTTCTCCTGGGATGGACTGCACCTGAGTAGGGAGGGAAACAGACTTCTGGGAGGGAGATTAGCACAACTGATCAAGAGAGCTTTAAACTAGAGAGCTGGGGGAGATGGCTGGGAGATGCCCGAATAATCTCTGCACCTGATATTAGTGTTGAGAAGGAGGAAAATGAAATAAGAAAGGACACAGAAATAGGGAGCGGCATGAGGGTTACGAGAAGAAGGAGGAGTGTAAATGCCAGTCTAGTGAGTGATATTGTCTGTGGAATGACTGTGCCGAATCAGGCAAAGAATGTGAGTGAGGCCAAGCAGCACAAGCTAAAATGTTTATATACTAATGCGAGAAACCTGGGTAACAAAATGGAGGAGCTGGAGCTACTGGTAGAGGAAGTGAGACCAGATATTATAGGGATAACTGAAACATGGTGGAATAATAGTCATGACTGGTGTAGCGGTATTGAAGGCTATGTGCTCTATAGGAAAGATGGATATAAAGGCAAAGGTGGGGGAGTGGCATTGTCTGTCAATGAGGAGATAGACTGCAGGGAAATTCAAAGTGATGGAATTAACAAGACAGAATCAATCTGGGTAAAAATCATGTTAGGGAAAAAAGCTACTAAAGTTTCTCCTGGAATGGTGCTTGGAGTGTGTAACAGACCGCCGGGATCTGATCTAGACATGGAAAGGGACCTCTTTAAGGCCTTTAAGGAAGTTAATACTACTGGGAACTGTGTGATTATGGGAAACTTTAACTTCCCAAATATAGACTGGAGGACATGTGCTAGTAGTAATAAGAGGGCCTAGTTTTTCCTGGATGTGATAGCTGATGAATTCCTTCTCCAAATGATTACCAAACCAATGAGAGGGGATGCCATCTTAGATTTAGTATTGGTGAGTAGTGAGGACCTCATAGATGAACTGGTTGTAGGGGACAACTTAGGTTCAAGTGACCATGAGCTAATTCAGTTCAAACTAATTGGAAGGATAAACAAAAATAAATCAGCGACCAGGATCTTTGACTTTAAAAAGGCTAACTTTAGAAAATTAAGGAAATTAGTTGGGGAAGTGGACTGGATAGAACTCAGGAATGCAAATGTAGAAGAGGCTTGGAATCGCTTCAAATCAAAGTTGCATGAACTATCTGAAGTCTACATTCCGAGGAAAGGGAAAAAATTCATAGGCAAGAGCTGTGGACCAAGCTGGATGTGTAAGCATCTCAGAAAGGTGATTAGGAGGAAGCACAGAGCCTACAAGGAGTGGAAAAGGGGAGAGATCAGCAAGGAAAGCTACCTTTTGGAGGTCAGAACATGTAGACAGAGAGTGAGAAAGGCAAAAAGTCAAGCTGAGCTGGACCTTGTGAAGGGAATTAAAACCAATAGTAAAAGGTTCTTTAGCCATATAAATAGGAAAAAAACAAAGAAAGAAGAAGTGGGACCGCTAAAAACTGAGGATGGGGTGGAGGTCAAGGATAATCTAGGCATGGCTGAATGTCTAAATAAGTACTTTCAATCTGTTTTCAATGAGAGTGAAGTTGAGCTGGGGGATAGAGGTAGGGAAGCTAATGGGAATGAGATCATGAATGTGGAAATTACCATACCTGAGGTAGAAGCCAAACTTGAGCTGCTGGATGTGACTAAATCGGGGGGCCCGGACAATCTCCATCCGAGGATACTAAAGGAACTGGCTCATGAAATTGCCAGCCCTTTAACGAGGATTTTTAATGAATCTGTAAACTCGGGGGTTGTACCGTATGACTGGAGAATCACTAATGTAGTTCCTATTTTCAAGAAAGGGAATAAAAATGATCCGGGTAACTACCGACCTGTTAGTTTGACCCCGGTAGTGTGCAAGGTCTTGGAGAAAATTTTGAAGGAGAAAGTACTTAAGGCTATACAGGATAATGGTAACTGTGATAAAATACATCATGGCTTTACAAAAGGGAGATCATGCCAGACCAACTTGATCTCCTTTTTTGAAAGGATAACAGATTTTTTAGATAAAGGGACTGCGGTGGACCTAATTTACTTAGATTTCAGCAAGGCATTTGATACAGTTCCACATAGAAGTTATTAGTTAAGTTACAGAAGATGGGGATTAATATGAATATAGTAAAGTGGATAAGGACCTGGTTAAAAGGGAGACTACAGCGGGTCATACTGAAGGGTGAACTGTCAAGGTTGAGGGAGGTTACTAGTGGAGTCCCTCAGGGATCGGTCTTGGGACCGATCTTGTTCAACCTTTTTGTTACTGACCTTGGCACAAAAAGCGGGAATGTGCTAATAAAGTTTGCAGATGACACCAAGTTGGGAGGTATGGCCGATACGGAGAAGGATCGGGATACCATACAGAAAGATCTGGATGACCTTGTAAACTGGAGTATCAGGAATAGGATGAAATTTAATAATGGGAAGTGCAAGGTCATGCATTTAGGAACAAACAACAAACATTTTTCCTATAAGTTGGGGAAGCATCAGTTGGCCCGGACTGAGGAGGAGAAGGATCTGGGAGTAATGGTTGACCATAGAATGACTATGAGCCGCCAATGTGATGTGGCCGTAAAAAAAGCTAATGCGGTTCTAGGATGTATCAGGAGAGGTATTTCAAGTAGAGACAGGGAGGTGTTAGTGCCGCTGTACAAGGCACTGGTGAGACCCCATCTAGAATATTGTGTGCAGTTCTGGTCCCCCATGTTTAAAAAGGATGAATTCAAATTGGAACAGCTGCAGAGAAGGGCTACAAGGATGGTATGTGGAGTGGAAAACCTGCCTTATGAGTGGAGACTCAAGAAGCTTGGCTTGTTTAGCTTAACCAAAAGAAGGCTGAGGGGGGATATGATTGCTCTCTACAAATACATCAGAGGGATTAACATCAGGGAAGGAGAGGAATTATTTGAGTACAGCACCAATGTGGACACCAGAACAAATGGTTATAAACTGTCCATCAAGAAATTTAGGCTTGAAATTAGATGCAGGTTTCTAACCATTAGAGGTGTAAAGTTCTGGAATAACCTTCCAAGGGGAGTTTTGGGGGCAAAAACCATAACTACTTTCAAATCTGAGCTTGATAAATTTATGGAGGGGATGGTATGATTAGCCTATTTTGGAAATTGACTGATATTTGGCTATGTGTGGTGGATTTACAAGTGGCCTAAGAGGGGAGAGTACATGGGGTGGGTTCTGAGTTATTACAGAGAATTGTTTCTTGGATAACTGGCTGAGACTTGCCCACGTGCTCGGGGTTTAACTGATCGCCATGTTTGGGGTCGGGAAGGAATTTTCCCCCAGGGCTGATTGTCCTGGGCTCTGGGGGTTTTTCGCCTTCCTCTGTAGCACAGGTCATGGTTCACCTACTGGTGAATTCTCTGTATCTTAAAGTCCTTAAATCATGATTTAAGGAGGTAAATAACTCAGTCATAGGTTGGGGGCCTATTGCTGGAGTGGGTGGGTGAGGTCTTGAGGCCTGCATTTTGCAGGAGGTCAGACTAGATGATCATACTGGTCCCTTCTGACCTTAAGTCTATGAGTCTGAGTCTATTGATACATAATTTCTTTGGGGGATTCAATGCACTGATTGGGGAGGATCTAAGTTTTCATTATCTAGGTGTGGTGTATGTACCTGTGATTCTCTTTTCTGTATACTGGGCCTTTAAATTTATAGACTTTAAGATCAGAAGGGACCAATATGATCATCTAGTCTGACCTCCTCCTGCACAATGCAGGCCACAGGACCTCACCCACCAACTCCTGCAATAAACCTCTAACCTATGATGAAGTAATTAAAGTCCTCAAATCATGATTTAAAGAGTTTAAGGTACAGAGAATCCATGAGCAATTGAGTAATGCCCCATGCTACAAACCTGTGGGACCAGAATAGCACATAATATTTCAAATGAGGTCTCACCAGTGCCTTGTATAATGGTATTAACACCTCCCTATCTCTAGTGGAAATACCTTGCATCCAAGGACTGCATTAGCTTTTTCTCATGGCCACATCACATTAGCAGCTCATAGTCATCCTGTGATCAACCAATACCCCCAGATCTTTCTCCTCCTCTGTTACTTCCAACGGATGCGTCTCCAGCGTATAGGAAAAGGTCTTATTAGTCCCTAAATGCATGACCTTGCATGTTCTACTATTAAATTTCACCCTATATCTGTTACTCCCACTTACAGGATCATCCAGATCTTTCTCTGTGATATACCCATCCTTCTCTGTACTGGCAATACTTCCCAACTTGGTGTTATCCACAAACTCTATCAGCAAACTCACACTTTTTGTGCCAAGGTCAGTAATACAAAGGTTAAATGAGATTGGTCTCAGGACTGATCCCTAAGGAACTCTGCTAGTAACCTCCCACCACCCTGACAGTTCATCTTTCAGTGTGACCCTTTTTAGTCTCCCCTTTAACCAGTTCCTTATCCACCTTTCAGTTTTCATATTAATCCCCATCTTTTCCAATTTAATTAATAATTCCCAGGTGAAACTGTATCAGATACCTTACGGAAATCTAGGGTATATTAGATCCACTGCATTTTTGTCTAAAAAAAAAAGCTGTTATCTTCTCAAAACAGAAGATCAGGTTGGTCTGGCATGATCTACCTTTTGTAAAGTTATGTTGTATTTTATCCCAATTACTGTAAACCTTGATGTCTTTAACTACTTTCTCTTTCAATTTTTTCCCCCAAGAACTTGCATACTACTGAAGTCAAACTAATAGGCATTTCCCAACTGTTCCCCCAAACTGTACCCCAAGGGGTCGGTTCATGTGGATTTACCAGATGCAGTCAAAGACCATTGAAAAGATGGATGAAACCCGGGTCCACTGTTTGGCCACCTGTCCCCAGGCTGACGTGGCTGGCCACCCTGGGAGATGTACTTTGTCCGCTAGCTTTTTCTGCCACATGGTGATTGACTGGGTCAGTAAATCCTGTTCATGATGCCAAGTGTTCCCCCAAACTGTACCCCAAGGGGTTGGTTCATATGGATTTACCAGACACAGTCAAAGACCATTGAAAAGATGGATGATTTTTATTGAATGCCAGGGTGAATAACCCCAAGCAAGTAAAGGAAAGTAATAAGTGGCGAGAGCTTACATCCCTTCTGCTGCCGGGGACCCCTGATGACTGCAGATGACCCTGAGGAGGTTCCCAGGGCATCTTGGCCCTAGTTTACTGAGGCAGCCTGGTCCATGATCCTATGGCGAAGTCTGCAGGTTTTCAGGGGTCCCCGGCTGCAGAAGGTACGTAAGCTCTCGCCACTTATTACTTTGCTTTGCTTGCTTGGGGTTATTCACCCGGGCATTCAATAAAAATCATCCATCTTTACAATGGTCTTTGACTGTGTCTGGTAAATCCACATGAATCGACCCCTTCGGGTACAGTTTGGGGGAAGACAAACCATCTCTCCCCAGCTTCCTAGTTCAAAGCTCTTTTAATCATTTGTGCGAGCCTCTATCCTACCATTTCCCTCCTTATTCAGGTGAAGTCCATCCCAATAGAACAGTCCTTTGTCCATGAATACCTCCCGGTGACTATACATTCCAAAGCCCTCCTTACGGCACCACTGCCTGAGCCAGCTGTTGATTGTCAGAATCTTGTCACTTCTTTGCTTTCCTCCTTTAAAGACAGGCATGATCTCACTGAAGATCACCTGAGCTTCAATTTCCTTAAGAGTCTTCCCCAATCTGGCTTAGTCTTCTATATCATTTGTACCCACATGAAGGACAGTCCATGGGTTCTTTCCTACTCCATTAGAATCATCTTCAGCTTCAGATCCACATCCCGTAGAATTGCACCAAGCACATAACCAACCTTTCTGTTTTTTGGATCAGCTCTGGTTACAGACCTGTCTATTCTTTCTGTCTGCACGTTATCTCATCCACTATTTTTCTTTGCAATCCTCTGCAACCATTCCTATATTCTCCCGAGGCTCTTATTCGGCAATATCTCCATTGGCTCATCTGCTCCTTGTATAGGACTAGCTGTTCTTCTCTTCTTCCTTGCCCTCTCATCTTCAGTAACCATCCGCTATGCTCCTTCTTCATTTTCCAAGTCTGCAAACTTGGTCCTGAGCTCTATTTCTCTTTCACTAGCCCATCTTCCTCCTCCAGGTTCTTGCAGTTCTACCAGCTACTTTCCTCACGCAGCATTCTTCCCTCAGAGTTCATTGGTCCTGCTTCCATCTGCAGGTTTGCGTTCTTTCTCTTCAGCCTCCTCATTCCTTTGCTCCATCAACTGCTTGAATCCCCTTCTAAATTCAACCAGATTTTCCACCTGCATCTCCAACCCTCGAATTTTCTCTTCCATCAGCTGTATGTGGCATGGCACTTTGTACAAACACAACTTTTTGAGGTATCCATTTCAGGATCATGTACATCCCACAGTTCCCACATCCAGTCATCTTCATAGTCTCTTCCACTGCTTGAGACTATGTCTACACTTGAAAATTTAAGTCGACTTTATCTAAGTCGACTTAGTGAGTCTACACTTAAATTTTAAGTCTACTTTGGGGGGAAATTACAAAGTTGATCTAGAGCATCCACACTGGCTGCCTAGGTCGACTTCTAGGGGCTAGGGGGACCTAGGGTAGGTCCACGGGGGCAGGGGGGGCACCCCTTGCCCAGTGCCAGGGGGCTCAGCCTTTGCCCCATTGTACATAGGTACAATGGGGCAAAGGGGGACAGAGACCCTGGCAGGGCATAGGGGCAGGGTGGGCAGGGCTCTGCCCTGCCCTGTGGGGGGGCATGCCAGGCTCCCCCTGTGCCCCACCCCGGCAGGGAGGGCATTGGTGCAGTCCTGGGGTAGCCCTAAGTCGACTTAGGGCTACCCCACGTCTACACTGGCTTAAGTCGACTCTAGGGAGTCGACTTAAGCCCTAAGTCGAACTAAATCTAGGTTTAATAAAGTCGACTTAATTTTCATTAAGTCGACTTTATTTTCCTTAAGTCGACTTAAGGAAACTGTAATGTAAATGCAGGGTAAATTAAGTCGACTTAAGCAAGTTCAAGTCGACTTAATTTATAAGTGTAGACGCAGCCTGAGTGACTACTAATGCAGCCTTTGTCATAGGCTTTCCCCCAGCTTCCAGTCAGTGAGAGAGACAAAACAAAAAGAAAAACCCTGCAAAAACAAAAGAACCACACACACATCCCAAAACAGCCTCTGAACGAGCAATATCAGACCACCACCTCCTGTCTGTCTGTCTGTCTATCTGTCTCCAAACTCCCCTTCCAACAGGGCCGTCCCGGGGCGGGGAGGGGGGGCGAATGGGGCAATTGCCCTGGGTTCCGCACCATGGCCCCCCCACGGCCGCGCTTCCCGAAGGCAGCGGGGCGGGCCAGGAGTGCTGCCCCTGGCCCCTGGACTGGCCCTGTTCCCCGCCCCAGGGTGGAGCAGACAGGCCCAGGGGGGGCAGGTGTGGGGTCCCAGCTGCGGCTGGGGCCACGGCAGCCTCGCTTGGGGCTGGCTCCCCGCCGGCAGGCGACCATGGCCTCAGCTTCCCGCTGTCCCCCGGGGCTGGGGCCACAGCCTCAGCTCCCTGCTCTTCCCGGAGTCGGGGCTGGGGTCTCGGCTCCCTGGGGCTGCAGCGTCGGCTCCCTGCTGCATGGCGGGCAGCCTCGGTTTCCGGGGCTGGCTCCCTGGGGGGCAACCGGAGTCCCTGGGGGCAGAGTGGGCTGGCCTGCTGCACTCCCCACCAGCATGGGGGGGCAGGGCCCCGCCTAGGGTGATTGGCCCTGGGCCCCGCTCCCCCCAAGGGACAGCCCTGCCCTCCAACAGACCTCCCAATCAAACTCCCCTGTTTGCAGCCCTGTTCGCTAGCTCCTGTGCTGCTGTATTAGTGAATGGCTGCCTTTATAGGCCCCCTAATCAGAGAATCTCCATCCCCTAATCTGGCTCAACTGCTCTCAGTACATGGCCCAGTAACAGCTCCTGCAAACTAAAGGGAAAACAAACCAAATAAAAACACACAGCTTCACAAAACTCAGTCACTGCCCCAATGGCCTCTTCCTTCTCCTCCTGCTCCTCCTCCTCCTCCTCCAACAGACCTCCCACTCAAATTCCCCTGTTTGCAGCCCTGTTCACTAGCTCCTGTGCTGCTGCAGCATTAAAAAAAAAAAACCTCTACCTGCCTGCTGTGTGGTAGGATAGAGGATTCAAAATAACAAATCCTGATTGAAAATGCATGGCTTGCTTTCTGTGTATGGAAAACATTACACTGAAGAGGATCTCACTGTTGGTACTGGGTCGTGTGTGTGTGTGTGTGTGTGTGTGTGTGTGTGTGTGTGTGTGTGTG
>ML685785.1:2029165-2074266 GCA_007922175.1 Pelusios castaneus | reverse complement strand
GTGTGTGTGTGTGTGTGTGTGTGTGTGTGTGTGTGTGTGTGTGTGTGAGAAAAGGTTATTAATCATTCATGTGGCTAGAGTTTGGGAATGTCAATAGACTCACTGTCTAAATAGAAATAAATGTATGCATGCAGTATATTTACCATATATGTCTAGACAAAGATTTAATAAACACATTGATGATTGTTCTTCTGTTGAGCTGTATGCTGTGTACCAACAGCTGGTCTGTTACAGTTGCGTTATTAGGGTGAGATGTCTGCTGCTGGTTTCAGCAATCCTTTTAGTACAATCTCAACTGCCATGATTTGTCAAAGCAGAGCTTTAAATCACAAAGAAATGTAGCTTCGTCGGCTGCATGGAAATGTTTTTTCATTTCCATTATAGTATGAATGTAGCAATGTACATATTATAGTTTGGGATTATATGCCTGGCATTTTCTTTCGCATCTGTTATCGTCACCTTTCTACAGGCCTTTTTCTGAATTACCAGCAAAAGAGAAACATTTCTGTATCAGTGATTTTTTTTTAACTCGCTTCTTATTGTTTTTTAATTTTTTAACTCGCTTCTTATTGTTTTTTAATTTTGAATTATTCACATGTGTAACTAGTAATTTGGAAAGAGAGTATGTAAGTGAGAAGAGAAGGGGGATAGCCCCATAATCTCCAAAACCAAAAAGAAGGCGCGTATACTTGATGAAGCATATTGTTCCTGACTGGCATGGTTGTGCCATTTTGCAATTATCTGTTTGCTGGGTTTTATTTAAATTAATATAATAAAAGTGAAGTAATGGTGACTGATACTTCCAACACAAGATGATATGGCTTTACTCTCCAGGATTAACTGAAAGAGTAGTTTTAGGGTTTATGAACTGATTGCAAAACCTCAACAATGCTAGTTTTAATCCTGACAGGGTCAACTGCCTGTGTCCTTTGTTCCTGTAGGCAAATAAAATTGAGTTTACTCTGGGTAAGTGGGTGGGGGGGAAGAGTGCCTTTTGGAGGAGATCTTAAAAAATGAGGTTCTACGTGGATATTAAAATACTATATAGTATGTTTTACAAGTATAGTGGATTGGCCAGGGCAGGGCTGCAGGCACTCCCTGCCTCTGGGTGGAAGCACAACAGTCCTATTGCTGGAGGCTTATTCAGAGTATGTATGCCCAGCCCAGACAGACAAATGCACTAGCTCTGTCCAAGCTGATGCGCTGAAAATAGAAGTGTGGCTGCAGCACCACAGGCAGTAGCTCAGAATAGTACGTACTGCAAGGGTCAGGCAGGTTTGTACGAGGACCAAGCTGCCACAGCCACAGTGATATTTTCAGGGAGCTAGCTCAAGCAGAGCTAGCGTGTCTGTCTTCCATATTGGGATGCACACTCCCAGCTGCAGTGTAGACATAACCATAGAGACTAGTCCGCCAGGCAATTACCTGGTATGATGCTGGCTGAATTTAGGGGACCATTTGTGACATTATTTCACATCCATATGTCAAAATTACAGTGATCCATATGATTATGCCAGATACGGAGAGAAAGATTATAATTTGCTAAGAATGATTAGATTGTTTGTGTGTATGTGTCATATCTGTACTGGAAGTTATGAATATATCTGTATTTTAATTTGTGCTGTGTTTTTGGGTCACAACCCAGACTGAATGGCTGCAGCCATAGCCAGCTTAATGGCCCATTAAGAAAACTCACAGGTACAATGGTCTCAGGGAGAGACCTGATGAGTCAGGACTTGCCCATGTGACTCTGGACTCCATCTTATTCCAGTAAATTTCCACATGATGCATGAAAAAGACCAAAGGACATAAAAGGCAGCTACACCACCTCCATCTTATCTTTCAGTCTTCGAGTCTACAGCCTTCAGCCACCACCTACTCCTGGTTCTATTCATCTACAACTGAAGCTGTGAAACAAAGGACCAAGACCTACCCAGGTACTGGATGTACATCAGAGAAACTATACAAGCCTATAAACTGCAAATTCTACTAAGGACTTGATGTATATGGATTTTAAACTTATTTGTATGTATCCGATTGCTTTAATCCTTTAACAGTTCTCTTATAGTTTGTTTATTTCCCTGTGTAATAAACCTTTAGTTTTAGTTTCTAAAGGATTGGCTGGCAATGTGGTATTTTGGCTATGATCCAAATATGTATGGATCTGGTAATGTGACTGATCCTTTGGGGTCAGGAGAAACCATTTGGTAAAGAGCAGGGAGTTTTAAGTAACTCATCTCTTTACTAGACGCAGTGACTGATGGGGAGCCAGAGGCTGAATGCAGTAAAGGGGGCTATTTATATTTTGTTTTAGCTGCTTGATAACGAGTAGTGGGGATCAGAAGCATTGTTTGTGGCTGATTGGGGAAGTCTGACTTCAGATCACCCACCAGCACTGGGAGAATTTGCTCTCCTTTTTGCAGCCTGCTCTGATCTTGGCATTTTCAGGTGACTACCATAGGCATGGCATGGACTCTGACTCAGAGACATACCAAATATTCTAACTAGCATCTCGTAAACAAGGTTCTGCTATTCTTCCATTGCCAATCTCTCACTCCAAATCTGGTTTCTCAGATACCCATTTGAAGTCTGTTATAAAGTTGAAATGGAGCTGGTCCATTCTGTGGGCTATATCCTGCCTTGTCTTACATGATTATACAGCTTGGGAAAAAGATGCCTGAAATTTTGATCCCATATAGCACACCCACCTTAAAGCCAAGCAGAATGGTAACTAAATGTTCCACTGAGTGCTAGGCGGGGGAGCCTGACTAATGTGCATGCTGATGCATCTCAGTCTCAAGAAGGGTGTCCAGCCCCCATCCACCCTGCATACCAGCTGGCACCTACTAGCAGGTATTGGAGGTAGTCAGACATAAGGAACAATACTATGTTCACTGTGCCCAGGATCCCTAAGTCATTCTACTTGCATCTGTTTAGTACACATAGAATGACCCCAGGAGCTCTCCTCAACCACTACAGCTCCACTTTCCCCATTTATCCTAGTACATGTCTGGTAACTAGACCTAGAGTGTAGCCCGGTACTTCAGTGCAGACAATTTCTGAATAACAAAAAATGGTTTTAAAAGGAAATGGAAAGGAAATGTGGCAAAAATACAACAAATATACAGTTCCTGTCTCTTTCTGAAATAGGGAAAAAGAAAAGAGAAGGGGAGTGTATGCATGGGAGAAAGAAAATAAGAGCTAGGAGAACTGACAAGTATAAAATATTAGTGATGACAGTCAAAAAGAAACAGTTGAGAATTAAAAAAAGAGAGAACTTGAGGATTAATGTTTTAAAATAGAAGGGATTTTAAAGGAAGACATTTCTAGGAAGCAGAAAGAGCCAGAGCTACAAAATTCAGCTCCTTAAAGTTCACATTCAGGGGCTGGAGTGAGGGAGTTGAAGGTTCAGATTCAAGACCCTGATCTTTTCAAGAGACACAGAACAGACTGCAGCATAATTTTAACCTTGCAAAAGCCACCTTTTGTCCAAAAAAATTCTCTAGTGTAGACCAGCTCTTATTCAGGGTGAGTATTCATATCAAACTCAACAGAAGTATTTTGGAGAGTCATTACTTCTCCAGGTCAGTTATGGTGGCAGGAACTGTGTCCAAATTATAGATGGGGATGGCCAAACCATGGCTTGGGAACCACATGTGGCTTTTTTACACTTTGAGGTGTGGTTTGTGGAACTCTCTGCACCCTCCCGTTCTCCACCTACGAGACTAGGGAAGGAGTTTTGGACTCAGGGCTTCAGCAGATATGTCCCAGAGAGCAGTAGTCCAGACCCATGGCAGGCACGCTCTGCGAGGCAGAAGCCCTGAGCTCCACCACAGAGCTGAAGTTCTAAGGTCGAGCAGGTACAGCCCAGCTCTCAAACTTCTGAAGATTGTTGTATATGCGACTCAGAGAATCAGTAAGTTTGGCCATCCCTGTCATAGATGAAAGAGCAAGAATGGCTTTAATGACTCTTCATCTGCAACCATTGTATTTTATCATAAGATAAACATTTGCCTTGAACTTTCTTGAGGGTGTCTAGGTTATACAGGTGGATAGCTCCTTAAGGATCACAGAATCCAATTAAGGCTCTGTCCTTCCAAACCCATTACCAGGCATACTGCATGCAACTGTGATTTTTCCCCTTAGACATCAGTGGGGACTTCTTCCAGCACTAAGCACTACATCCAATAGTAAGTGTTTGAAAGGGACAGGCCTTTAAAATACTTTTTTTTTTTTAAATCTGGATTTGTCAGACCAGACCAGTAAAAGTTAAACCATGACACCCTGCCTCCCAACATCAAGTTAAAGGAAGACAGGTTGACAATTTCCCATAACTGTGTATTGTACTACGAATTAAGGCTATGTCTACACTTGTTAATTTAAGTCGACTTAAGTCAACTTAGGGGAGACCCTACAAAGTCGACCTAGAGCGTCCACACTGTATGCCTAGGTCGACTTCTAGGGGGCTAGGTGGACCTGGGACAGGTCCATGGTGGCAGGAGGGGCACCCCTTGCCAAGTGCCAGGGGGCTCAGCCTTTGCCCCATTGTACCTGGGTATAGTGGGGCAAAGGGGGACAGGGACCCTGGCAGGGCATAGGGGCAGGGTGGGCAGGGCAGAGCCCTGCCCTTTGTGGGGGCATGCCAGGCTCTCCCTGTGCCAGACACCCTGGCAGGGAGGGCAGTGGGGGAAACCTTGGAGTCCCCTAAGTCGACTTAAAGCTGACTTAGGGGTACTCCACGTCTACACTGGCTTAAGTCGACTTTAGAAAGTCGACTTAAGCAGAAAGTCGACTTAAAACGAGGTTTAATAAAGTCGACTTAAATTTTCCTTAAGTCGACTTAAGCTGCTGCTTAAGTTGACTTAAGGAAAGTGTAGTGTAGACGCAGAGTAAATTAAGTCGACTTAAGCAGGCTTAAGTCAACTTAATTTACAAGTGTAGACGCACCCTAAGAGCCTGCTCCATCAATCCATAACCAGACAAATGTACAAGTTGGAATCTGAACTTCTGTCTACCAAATTTTTAAAGAATGTAATTTTACAGGATGTCTTCAGTCATGAAGAGGCATCAGCTTAGGCATAAACACAGATAAAACTTGACCCTCTATTTCTATTGGTGTCTGTCACAGGGCAGGGCTTCCACCTGACTTCCAAGAACACGTTGCCACATCCAATCTCCTTAAAGGCAGTTTATTTTCTTAGAAAGGGGAGAAAACAGTATTAACTCACTCCTTTCTCTTAGGCTTCAGGGCCATCCCGCCCAGGGGGCTCTGAGATTCCTGCTCCTGGCAGCTTCCCAGTTTTAGTCAGAACCTTTCCCTTGCTGGAGAAGCAGCCCAAGGCCTGCTTCTCTGAGCACCTGGTCCCTTGTTCCAGTGGTGTTAGCTCCACTTTACTGTGGCGTTCCTTCCCCAGGCACAGCCCGTCTCAGTCACCCCTCTCCTCTGTCTCTCATTTCTTGCTTTTTATAGGTTCAGATGTTGTCTAGTCCTCTAGGTGGCTTAATTGGGCTCACTTGCTCTAATACAGGGGCTCTAGCCTCAGCTCCACTCCTAGGGATCAAGTACCTCGTGACACACCTTCCACCCCTTTCAGGGAGAAAAATACCTTGTATTCACTATTCTCTTTACAATGACGTTCTTTATAACATTCCAGAACCCCCCAAATTCCCCAGACTAACTAAAACATTCCACTTAGTCTTTTAACATATAAACACCCTATACACCATTTCACATAAATTCTGCTAGGCCACAGATGATCTCCTAGTCCCAGGGATCCTAGCATAATCCCTCCAGCATGAACCCTAGTCCCAGTTGCTCTGAGTCTGATATAGGAAGGGCAGAATCACATCCAGCTAGCCTCCCTAAGCACAAGCAACATAAACTCTTTATCTTTGCTGCATGGGCTTCAGGGTCCCTGCATGCAAAGACCTTTTTATGTCTGTGTGCAGAATTTCTACCTCTGTCTTAAGTTTATAAACCAAGTGTCCTTTTCCTTTAATTTGCATTCTGTTGCTTCCAATAGCTCTGTAAATTCCCACGCTCTCAGGAGCCTGGAAAGAGATACTCTTAATCTCTTTCCCCATACCAGAGCTTTGGCACAGATGTAATCTTCTGGTTTGGACTGCACCACTGGCATAACTTGCTTTAAAGGCTAAAGAATACATGTAGCTTCATTTTAAAGTTCTGTCCTATCACAAATAAATTGCTGTCCATCTGCTTTGCTGACAAAGAGCTCCTTCTTTTTGGCAAGAACTATGATATTAATCAGTTGACTCGCCTACAAATGCTGTAGTATTTTCAGAGCTGGTTCACGTAGGCTGGCAATTCAACAGAGGCAGGAAGCATTGGCTTGGAAAGGGCCTTACAGAAAGGCAATTACAAATCCTGACATAGCTTCTTCTGTTCAGTCTCCTTGCTTCTGAGAGAGCCTTCTTCAGTTTCTACTAGTTCTGTTCCTGCCTTTGTCTCCCAATGGCCCTCCTATTCAGTTTGTTTCTTTTTCTCTCTCCACCTTCTGTAACCTCCCTGTTTTATGTATATGTGCATGGTGGACATGAAAGATTTGCAAATGGCTCTTGATATGTTAAACCAATGGAGTATGCTGGAGTTCTTTTGGACATCCCTTGCTCTAAAACAGAACAGTTAACTGAAGGCACCCTGCATCTCTATAAAGATCTACTGCAGGTAAGTCTCAAAGGGTACATCCACACTGGAGCCTTAGGTCGACTTAAGGACAGTTATGTCGACCTAAAGACTGCTGCGTCCACATTGGGCACTTATTAAGTCGACTTAAGCGCTTCCTTAGGTTGACTTAATAACACCACCTCTGAAGGTCGACTTAATGCTTAAATTGACCTTATTAAGTCGACTTAAGCCAGTGTAGACAAGGAGTGCCCTTAAGTCAACCTACTTCGCCTCCAGGCCCCAGTGCAATGTGGGACAGCTACCCACAATGCACCACTCCTCTGTCGACCTAGCACCTGCCTGTGTGGACACTGGCAGCCAACTGGAGTTTTCAGTGTGGCCTCTCTAAGGCTATGTCTACACTTGTTAATTTAAGTCGACTTAGCATGTCCACACAAATTTTAAGTCGACTTAGAGGGGACCTTGCCTTGCCAAATCAACCTAGAGCATCCACACTGGATGCCTAGGTCGACTTCTAGGGGCTAGGTGGACCTGGGACAGGTCCATGGTGGCAAGGGGGGCACCCCTTGCCAAGTGCCAGGCAGGGCATAAGGGCAGGGTGGGCAGGGCTCTGCCCTGCTCTTTGGGGGGGCACGCCAAGCTGTGGCTGTGCCAGCCACCCTGGCAGGGAGGGCAGTGGGGAAGCCCTGGAGCCCCCAAGATCAACTTAAAGTCGACTTAGGGCTACTCCAGGTCCACACCGGCTAAGTTGACTTTCTAAAGTTGACTTAGCCAGTAAAGTCAACTTAAAATGAGGTTTTATAAAGTCGACTTAATTTTTCCTTAAGTCGACTTAAGCAGTTGCTTAAGTTGACTTAAGGAAAGTGTAGTGTAGACACAGTAAATTAAGTCGACTTAAGCAAGCTTAAATCAACTTAATTTGTAAGTGTAGACGCACCCTAAGTTGACTTAACAAGGTCGACTTTAAGTCACCTTAAAGTCGACCTTGTTAAGTCGACCTAACAGAGCCTCCAGTGTAGACATGCCCAAAGAGGCTTCCTAAGGATTTTAGTCCACAGCTCACACAGTTCAAAAAATTAAGACAATAAAATTGTTTTTCAACTCACATGCTCATGAATGTTCCTCCTAATCTTAAATTGGCCATCCTGTCCATGACTGTTCTCAAAGGGTCAGACTTTCTGTTCTACACATTTACCTTCATTATTCTGTGTCTCCTATAACAGTGTACAAAGTGAGATATGCTAAGTGTTTGATCATTATGGTTTATGAGATCTTGGGCAAATGGTGATGACTTTGAAGCATCAGAACTTTCACATAAAGCAAGTTGTTTTGGACAGTACAAACTTTGATTCCTTTTTATACTGCTGACCTGTGGACTTGCTTCTGTGTTACCCTGGACTCCTCTGGCCTTCACTCCAACTTTCTGAGGCTTCCCATCTTTAATTTGGCCTGTGACACCACAATTTTTGCTATTTGGTTTTCTCTCCAGCACCATAAGACTTTCACTACCTCAGTTAAACTTCTGGCCTATGGCTTATCTGGCCCTTTGAAGGGGTTGACTCATTGCTGGTGCCTCCTTGTGGCCACACATGGTGTAGGAGCTCTCTCCACTGGATGATATCTGCTTCATCTCTGCGGTGGCCTGTATCTTATGACTTGACGCACAGGCCAGATCACATCAAAGTCCCTCCCCTTTTAGGGTAGCCTATGAACAAAAAGCCAGGGGAAGTAATGAACTTAAACTGAGTTAGTGGGGGGGGGGCAATGCCTCCCTCTTAGGATGTATCAGGATCTGTCCTTCTGGAGATGGTCATCTTGGGAAGCTCTCCTATGGACTTTCTTTAGGAATTGAGGGTTGCAAGTCTGTTCTTTTCCCTGGTCTGCCAACAAGTGAGCTGTTTTGGTCCTGTTAATCTCCTCCTGCAGTCTGAGCCTGCCATGGAAGTGTAGTGGGGTGGAGCCAGCTGAGCTGAGAGCAGTTCCATAACCCTTTGTTGTCCAGTTTTCATACCCCGTTATAGGCCCTCATTATTGCTTTGGATTGCTATGGTCTTCATTCAAGTCTCAAACCTTCTTTGACCTAACTGCTAGCCAATGGCTTCTCTGGGCTTCTCTGCTTGCTGAAGCCCTAATAAGCCTTTTCTCAGGCTTTCTAAGGTGTTCCCAACCCCAAACAGCTTTTCCTCATTCACCCCTCTTTCCTATTGATCTTTTGGCAACATAATTGGGTTACTATAACTGAACTATTATACTGACTGTTATATAAGACGGATACCAGTAATGGATTGAAATCTTGGAACACATTTTTTCAGGTAACAAATTGCTTATATACCAGATCAAATTCACTCCCCTCCCCAGTTTATTGTTTTACTAGTGCATACATAACCAGCTGATATTTAAATTCAGTGCATGGAGACTTAGGGTATCTTTCTCATTACTAAGCATGCTATATATGGGTTAGAAGTATCATATTATAAGCAGGGTAGAGGTAAATTTAAAGTTATGGCAACAAAAATGTGAATGGCAACAGCATAGCACAGAGAGGTAGTAATAAGCCTATGTGAAATTCTTTCATTTGTGCAATATTCTCATGTATTTGTCTTGCCAGTTTTTCCCTCTGTGAGGGTGAGAAAAACCCTTCTTTTTAAAAAATTCATTCAGCAAGTTTATTTTCAAAAAGGCTTCTGGCAGGCTGTCACAGAAGAGGAAGATTATGATTAACCGAAATGTCATCAGCCTGTTATTCTCCACAGAGGCGATATGAATGGGAATTAAGTAATGCACTTCTGCAAACAGATGATAGGAGAAGGAGCTGCAAGTACCAAGCTGGTTTCTCATTTAATGCTGGGGCTTTGCTGAAGGAAAGGGAACAGTGAGATACACCTTCCTTCCCCCCACCTCCCTAACACACACTTCTTATTACACCTCATCAAATCTTATTACTAAAAAAAGGCAAACTTCTCCTCTTATGTCAGAATGAACTCTCCAAAATCAGATGGAAAAAAAGATGGGTGGATTTTTTTACTTTAAATTAACAAAATTACTGACCTTTCTAAGTCATAATCTTTGGGCTTTGTTTTAGTGTTGCCATGGTGTGTGCTGTTGACCATTCTTAAAATGTTCCATGGTTATATTATTGCATTAGTAATTGTGATGTATTTAAATCTATAGCATTAATAGAATACTTTAAGTTTCTCCTATGGGAAGCTCATGCAAGATTCAATCAGGCATTCTTTAATTACTTTTTTTGTTATCAAAGAAAAGAAAGCATATTACATGTTAATCCACCATGTTATACATTATAACTAGAGATAAATTCAAGTCACAAAATTTCTATCTGAATTTCAAAAGTCCATTATAAAGTTAGGAACCTTTTTCAACATCCTAATCTGGCTCTATATTTGGAGGTTGAACACTCTATAGCTTGTGGAGTTTCAGATTTGGGGTTTCAGTTTGAGCTCATCTCTTCTTACAATACAACTGATGAACTCTGCAGTGGTGATGCCAACCACACAATGTAGTATCTGGCAGGGTATGGTCATAATCAAGAATGGTGGTGGCATTGCTTGCCTACTCAAGGCAGAACTAAAGGTTAGTCATAGAATCAGAGAAATCTAGGGCTGGAAGGAACATTGAGAAGTCACCAAGTCAAGTCCCCTGTGTTGTGACAAGACCAAGTAAACATAGACCATCCTCAGCAGGTGTTTGTCCAACATATTTTTAACCACATCTTCCCTTGGTGCCTATTCCAGACTTTAACTACCCTTATAGTTAGAAAGTTGTTCCTAAATATCTAACCTAAATTTCACTTGCTGTGTATTAAGTCCATTACTTCTTGCCCTACCTTCAATGTATGTGGAGAATAATTGATACAAGTTTTTCCCACAACAGCCCTTAACATATCTGAAAACTGTTATTCAGTCCCCCTCGGTCTTCTTTGTTTCAAGGGATAGACAACCCAACCCCCACTACCCAGAGCTGAAGAAGCTCTCCAGATTATCCAGATTTTTGATGATCTGATTTGGCCCCGGTTCAGTTAGAGTCAATAAACAGGATCCCACTGTATCACGAAAACCTTGTATTCATTTGATACCTATTGTGATGGCTAGGGAAACTTCAGTTCAGTGCTCCATTATAATAATGGAAAAATGTGGATTTTTATGTTTATTTTACTGGAGAATTTTGGTTTGTGTATTATGGAAAACTAGGATCTCTGCATATGACACTCCTATTAATACACCTCAGAATATTAGCCTTCTTCAGAGCTGCATCGTATTGTTAATATTCAATGTGTGATCAGCTATTACCACCAGACTCTTTCCAGCAGTGTTACTACCTAGCCAATTACTTTCCATTTCATAGTTGTGCATTTGATTTTTCTTTCCTAAGTGAAGTAGATTGCAAGTGTCTTTATATATTTTCATTTTGATGAATTCAGACCTATTCTCCAATTTGTCAGGATTATTTTGAATTCTAATCCCATTTTCCAAGATGCTTGCCATCCCTCCCATGTTGTTGTCCTCTGTAGACTTTATAAGCATACTGTCCACAAAGTTATCCAAGTCATTATTAAAAATATTAACTAGTACTGAGCCTGAGGAACCCCACTAGATTATGCCCTCTCAATTTGACAGCAAACCATTGAAAACTACTCTTTGAGTGCGGTCTTTCAATGAGTTATTCATACACCTTATAGTAATTTCATGTAGACCAAAGGTTTCTATCCTAAGGTGTGAAATCCTCCTCAGCATCAGTGCCAAAGATTACAGGGGCATTCATGAAGCTTCAGTAGTATTGAGGCATTTCGTGTCCTGAGCCATGTGCCAGCCAGGCACAGCAGCCTCAAGCCCCACATCAACCAGAGTGGAGGAGTAGCCTCCTTGAGAGAGCAGCAGCCCCAAGCTCCATGACAGCCGGAGTGGAAGGGCAGCCCAACTCCCTGCTACCCTCAGCCCTAAGCCAGCCAGGTTCCTGAACTGACAGGAGACACAGTCCTCCCAAGCTCGATGCTGGACAGAGCAGAGGAACAACTTCCCCAGTCCCAAACTGACTGAGCATCCAGGTAGAATGGAGCAGCCCTGTGCTGGTGGGGCCCTGGAGCAACCTCAGCCAGCCTGCTGGTGCCCACCACTTTCATTATCCTCCATCCAAGAGGGACAGGGAATATGGCCACCCTCGGAGATGGATAGCGAGGGCGGGCCAATCCCCTGCAAGGGGATGAAACCTGGGCCACCAATCCTGGCCGACAGGAAGCAGGGGGGCGGAGTCCAGAAGGGCAGTATAAGAGGGTGGCCCTCTCCCTCAGTCAGGGCCTAGCCAGCACTGGGGAAGCATGCACTGCCCCGGGGCCGGACGCCCCGCCAGGCTTCCAAAGGCTAAGGCATGCCTCCAGAATGACACAAGTTAAAGTATAGATATAACATCAAATTCCTAACTAAATAACTTCTAATATAAATACAATTCCTAGACATAAACTACATAATCATTCCCTGCAAATTATTACCTTTCTATTGATACCAGACATGACATAGTTCCTATGGATTATAGCATTTATGAGATATCCATTGAAAATAATATCATAAATGCTTCCCTAAATCCAGACAGCGTCACACAGGGCTCTGCCCTGCCCTTTGGGGGGCATGCCAAACTCCCCCTGTCTCCCCCCGGCAGGGAGGGCATTGGTGTAGTTCTGGGGTAGCCCTAAGTCGACTTAGGGCTACCCCACGTCTACACTGGCTTAATTCAACTTTAAAAAGTCGAATTAAGCCTTAAATCTAGTGGAAAGGTGGTTTAATAAAGTCGACTTAATTTTAATAAAGTCAACTTTATTTTCCTTAAGTCGACTTAAGCAAAGAGACTTGGCCCCGACTGCCTACTGCCTGGGTCCCAGAGGACCGCCCCGAGTGGCAGTTACCCAGGCGGTCCAAGGAGACCCCAGACCCCACGGAAGAACCAAGCAACCAGCCCCCTGACCCGGAGCCGTGGGATTCTGAGTTGCTGGACGGCCCCTGTGACCTGGAGGAGCTGCCCTCTGCAGAGGACCTGGACGGGACGCTGCCAGCCTTACCACCACCCGATGAGGCTGATGGGTTCGGGAACTTTCCCACGGCTGAATACCCCAGCATCCCATAGGAGACTTGATCCAGGTACCCCAGGGGAAAGGGAGAGGGGAGGGCCACCTGGCCCAGTGGTCACTCAGTGGCCTTTAGGAACGGTGGGCCTGGGGCAGTGTGTCGCGGTGGGAGCCCTGCTGCCCCACCCCTGGGAATACCTCGAGTGCCACCCGGAGCACTGGAACCATCCTGTTATAGCCACTGAGGTTTGTTAGTGGTGCTTCTTCCTCCTGTGGGCCCCCATAACCCAACCCTGATTGTGAGACTGACTCTGGGAGACTGCTGCCTGCCCCACCCGGCCTGAGGGCTGGGAGGCTTGTTACAAATTGAGAGACTCGCCCTTCCCAGGGCTAGAGACTGCTGCCTGCCCCGCTCTGCCTGAGGGCCGGGAGACAGAGCAGTCACAGACAGGAAGAGGGCCACATGTGACCTGCGATGGTGGCTGCTGCACTGGGGAAAGCTTAGCTTCTTACTCAGATATGAGTAATTTATTATTATCTCTATATGTGTTTATAGGGGTTATATGTGTTTATGGATGGATGAGAAGAGGGACTCCTAATTCATCTAATGTTAACTAGTGGGCTTTTTATTCAAAATGTTGGGAACCACTAATCTAGACCACATTTTCCTAGTTTGCTTATGAAAATGCCATGTGGGACTGTGTCAAAAACCTTACTAAAATCAAGATATATTGCATCTAAATCTCTCTCTCCCCCCCCCCCCCCCCGCCACCCTTTAGGTCAATAATTCTGTCAAAGAAGGAAATTCAGTCAGTCTGGCATGATTTGTTTTTGACAAATACATGCCAGCTATTCCTTATAACCCTATTATCCTCTAAGTACTTACAAACTGATTGTTTAATAATTTGTTAGTTTCTTTCCTAGTATCAAAGGGTGCATCTACACTTGTAAATTAAGTCGACTTAAGCTTGCTTAAGTCGACTTAATTTACTCTGCATCTACACTACACTTTCCTTAAGTCGACTTAAGGAAAAGTTAAGTCGACATTATAAAACCTAGTTTTAAGTTGACTTTCGGCTTAAGTCAACGTTAGAAAGTCGACTTAACCCAGTGTAGACGTGGAGTAGCCCTAAATCAAGTCAACATAGGGCTCTCCAGGACTTCCCCACTGCCCTCCCTGCCAGGGTGGCTGGCATAGGGAGAGCCTGGCATGCCCCCCCACAGGGCAGGGCAGAGCCCTGCCCACCCTGCCCCTGTGCCCTGCCAGGGTCCCTGTCCCCCTTTGCCCCATTGTACCCAGGTACAATGGGACAAAGGCTGAGCCCCCTGGCACTTGGCAAGGGGTGCCCCCCCTGCCACCGTGGACCAGTCCCAGGCCCACCTAGCCCCTACAAGTCAACCTAGGCATCCAGTGTGGACGCACTAGGTTGACTTTGTAGGGTCCTCCCAAAGTCGACTTAAAATGTAAGTGTAGACATGCTAAGTCGACTTAAACTAACAAGTGTAGACATAGCCAAAGTTAGGCTGACTGGTCTATAATTCCCTGGGTCCTCTTTGTTTTGCTTTTTAAAGATAAGTCCTAGGTTTGCCCTACTCCACTCTTCTCGAACCTCACCCATCCTTCAGGAGCTCTCAGAGATAATTGCTAACAGTTTTGAGACCACTTCAGCTAGTTCCTTGAATATTCTAGGATAAACTTCATCTGGCCCTGCTGACTTAAATACATCTACTGTATCTATTATTCTTTCACTTCTTTCCTTATTTTGGTTTGCATTCCTCCCTCCTTATTGTTAATATTAATTATAGGGTCTGATCACCAGCAACCTGTTTAGTGAAGACTGAAGTAAATGGGCATTACACACTTTAGCTTTCTTGATGTCATCGGTTATTAGCTCTCTTTCCTTGATAAATAATGAATCTATGCTCTCCTTCATCTTTCTCTTAGCCTTTCTGATTTTATTCTTGTATGTTTGTGATATTCTTTGGTACCACTCTGTAACAATTTCTCGATGTTTCCACTTTTTCTTGAATTCCTTTTTTATTTTCAGGTCATTAAAATGCCCCTGATGCAGTCATGTTGGCCTCTTACTATTCTTTCTATTGTTCCTCTGCATCAGGATAGTTTGCATTTTTGCCTTTAATATTATCTCTCTGAGGAACTACAAGCATGCTTGAATTCCTTTTCCTTAGATTTTATTCCCATGGGGCTTTACCTACAAGTTTTTTCAGTTTGTAAAGGCTGCTTTTTTGAAGTCCATTGTCTTTTTTCAGCTGCTTTCACTCCTTTTCCTCAGGATCATGAAATCTATCATTTCATGCGAACAGCGAGAGTCCTGTGGCACCTTAAAGACTAACAAATTTCTTCAGACATAAGCTTTCATTGGCTGAAACCCACTTTGTCACATGCATCGGCTAACACGGTACCCTTCTGGAACTTATTATTTCAAGATTGCTTTCATCAGACTGTTTTGCAATTTCAGTTTTGCAACCAATTCTTCTTGTTGGTCAAAATTAAGTCTAATATGGCTACCCCTCTGAGTACTTCCTTCACTTTTTGCATGTTTGCAAAATTTTATGATGCATTAACTTCTGTAACATGAGATATTAAATTATACTTAAATATTATTTTAGTTTTCCTGTGATCTATGAATATCAGTGAGTGTTTCTGATGCATAAAGAATGTAGGACTGGGCCCTGGCAGTGTCCTATCACATGGTATAACTGCACAATAAAGTGAAAGGATTTATTCTGGATTTACTCATTTATACCTCTAGCATAAAAACCATTTCAGCACAAGGGTTAAATTTTATGTTAAAAAGGGCCTCAGTCAATATTCTAGATCAGATTCTTTGCCCTGTTGTATGCCTTTTGTAACATTTGGTGCAAAGGGAGCAGAAATCCCGTGGTGGATTACTTCGACATAGTGGAATCTCCAGAGGGTACATATCTGGCTCCTATGACTTCCTCCCTGCACCTCAAATGTAAGGACTGAAGAGGAGGAATGTTTGGAGGATGCTGCTCTCTGGTTGCTCCTAGCAAGTTTATGGTCATTGGAGATTATAGCTGGCTAGCACAAGGTAGAGCAGCCCAGTCTACTTTAACCAGAACTAGGGCTGGAGCACAGAATCAGGGATCCAAAACTGGCTGTTGGTTCTCACCTTTGTGTGTTTCCCCTTTCCTGTGCTGCCCTGGGTGGATCTATTGGAGAAGGGAGCCATCCTTTGCTGCATGCTTCAGGCTGAACCAGTTGAGTGTCTATCCTGCACTCCCTGGCACTTCCATATTCCTCAGGGGAAGCACCCGATGAAGCAACAGCTGGTAAGTAGCTAAAACAGAAAGGGACCACAGCTGCTTGGAGCATGCCTAGATCACATCAGGAATAGTCTTGGGGCTTTAGGAGAAGCAGAGGGAGGCAGCTGGGGAGTGATGGCTCCCACCATTTCTTTGTAGTGATGGGAGTGATTCAAGTGGTTAATTTTAAACATTGCAAGGTGCTGCTCAGGGAGCAGATTTAAATTCATAATCTGAAACAATGTAATATAGGTACCCTCAGGATACAGGTCATTTGTGATTTACATTGATGTAGCTAAGAGTAGAAATTTGACCATAATGTAAATAAATAACTAATCCATCCACTCTCTTGGTGGTGTCCTCAGACTGTATCTCATGGGTGCATGTATTTTATTAAGGCAGGGATTTTCAACCTTTTCAGGGTTGCGACACATGTGTGCAACACAACAGAGCCCCCCCATGTCTTAGTCCCACCCCTCCTCACATCTGCTCCCTACCCCACAGCAGCCCTGCATCCTAGCCCTGAAGCCCATGTCTCTCCCCTACCCCCAGCCCGACCCCAGATCTCTCTCCTTTCTCAGCCCGACCCCATGTCTCTTTCCTCTCGCTGCCCTGCCAACAGTTCCCTCTGGCCCTCTCTCATGATTCCCCCACCCTCCCCTGGGGTACCGCAAAGCTGCCAGAACCGGCTCCCTGGCCAGGCCCAGGGCCATGCAACAAGGAAGGAGATTTAAAAATGCCCCATCTCTGACCAGCCCCAGTTCCCAGCATGCAGGTGACCAGAGCAGCCTACTGGGTTAACACAAGTAGGCTGCGTATGTCTCGGTCCATGGTTCCCTGCTGTGGCAGCTCAGCGGGGGTGGGGCAGGCTTAGCTTGCAAGACACTCACAGCTGTGCCGAGACGCACTTTTGTGCAAATGCATTAAGGTAATTTTTTCATTCCAATTCCTTTGCTTCCTTTTCCCCAAGAGGTAATCAGAAGAACTTAAAGTAATTCTAAACTGAATTGAAATCTCATAATTTCTTGCAATTATATTTCTTTCTTTTTTGAACAAACCACATTTTTGACAAAAAGTCATCTTTCTGATCTGTCCAATATGCCTTTCCACCCTCCAACCAGTCCCATTCATACTGTCCTCAAATATTTTCATTTTTATTCTGTTAATAATTTTACATTCATTATCATCTTCTATTTGCAACCAGAGGAACATTCCTGCAGTCCCTAATAGTGTAGGGCCATCTTCTGCCATCTTTACTGTAGCTGAGCAGTACTTTACTTTATGCATAATCTCAGCAAAGTCAATCAAACTATTTGCAGCATCAAAGACTGCTCAATGTAAGTATGACAGAATTAGGACTGAAGAGATATGCAGGGTATGAAGAAGGTATAGGCGAATGTCATTGCAAATGGATTTAACAGCAGTAATTCTCCCAATTGTACTGATGTGTGAAAGCATTTTAGACATGGCTTAGCAGAAGGGACTGAGTTCTCTTCAATTTTCTAGTCAGTGCTCAATTCTGCTTCCTTCCTCTGTGCTGAAAGTAGAGCATGATTGTTTATTGACAAGGAGCTCCAATTTCCCACTTACATATCAGCTCCTATAATGCCACAAGAGACTGTGTATTGCAGAACAGCCTCCAGCAGGGTAAGGTGTAAGGTTCTTAGTGAGCTAAAGTTACTACAGCATTTTTGTGTAACACCTGAAAAGGGACATGCTTAGACATAATAGTCCTATAGAAATGTTCAGTGTGTGCTATAGCTAAGCTCCTAAATTACCTGTAGCCAAATAACTTCAGACCTGTAGTTAAATCTTTGTTCAGACCTGTAGTTAAATCTCAGTTGTTTAAAATACATGATGCAATAGATCAGTGTAATAAAGATCCCAATAATCAAATAATGAAGGCTATTCACTTCTTTGAGATTGTAGACCCAGACAACACAGGAAGCAAAATTTTATTTCTTCTACAAAACATGTTGAGAAATGTCCAGTGATAGAGGAAAAAGAAAAAACCCTGCTAATACGTGGTTCACAGGTTCCTGTTCCAACCATCTTTAACAATCTTATCTAGCTAGTATCATCAAGTTGGGAAACTGGTGCGCACAAAAGAAAATTTCAGTAAGATTAAAGGGTTTTTTAGGGTATTAAATAGGAAAATAATACCCAAAAGCTTTTCTTTTTTGTATATTTAATCTAATACTAAAGAAGAATATCCTGTCCCTTAATAGCAATGGCACAACAAATAACAAATAACAAAGATAATCACTAAATTAATTTGAATATTGCTGGGTTTCTATCTATTGTGCAAACAGTGGTTAACTCAAGTTGACTGGCCAGGTCTTTTAGAATCTGGAGCAACATTCACTACCCAGAGGTGATGATCACTCCTCCTGGTCTTGCTGGCTTTCTTTTCATTAAGGTTTTATTTCTCCAGTTCATTACTTTTGAATTTTCTTTCTAATTCCATCATTTCCTTCCTAGCTCAGTTGCTTTTTTTTTTTTTTTTTTTTTTTTTGTCCTATTGGACATGAGCTGGTTTATACCAAGTAGGTCTGTTTACATTGTTCTGGCAATCTAATTTACTCCCACTTTAAGGCCCCTTTATACCGTTAGATAGCTGTAAAGGGGTATTTGTGCAAATGAGAATCAGGTCTAAACATCCAAATATAAAGGAATATTATAACATAAGTCTAAACAAAATACAATATTTTTATGGCAAAATAAGCAAATATTGGTTGGTCTAGTGTAACAACAGCAGCACTTGGGTGGTCATACGAGAATGCAGTATTTTGGGGAGCATGATGAATATTGATCCTTGATCAACTGGTGAAGCTTACTGCAGAGTGGCTATGTCTACACTTGAAAAGTTAGGTCGACTTTATGAAGTTGACTTAATAAGGTTGACTTTAAGTCGACTTAAAGTGGACCTTATTAAGTCAATTTAACAAAAGTCGACTTAACTTTTCAAGTGTAGACGTGGCCCCATTTTGGCTTTATTAAGTCGACTTAACATTTTAAGTTGACTTAAAAAGGTCCAACTAGGCACTACTCCGCATCCCCATTGGCTTAAGTCGACTTAATAAAGTTGACTTAAGTGCTAGTTCAAATTAAAATGAGGTGTTATTAATTCGAACTAACTTTTCCTTAATTCGACTTAAGGAGCAGCTTAAGGTGAATTAAGGAAAGCCCAGTGTAGATGCGGAGTAAATTACGTCGACTTAAGCCTCCTTAAATCGACTTAATTTCTAAGCATAGAGACACCCAGTATGTTTTTCAGCGGGCAATCTCCAAGTAAATAAAATTAACTTGGATTTCACTATATCTCACAAAGTGCTATCAACACACTGTGCGTGCATCTACACTTGTGAATTAAGTCAATTTAAGCCTGCTTAAGTCGACTTAATTTAATCTGCATCTACACTACAATTTCCTTAAATTGACTTAAGCTGCTGTTTAAATCGATTTAAGAAAATTTTAAGTCGACTTTATTAAACCTACTTTAAAGTCGACTTTACTGGCTAAGTCGACTTTATTAAGTTGACTTAGCCAGTGTAGACGCAGATTAGCCCTAAATCAATTTTAAGTCAATTTAAAGGGCCCCAGGGCTCCTTCCCAACCTCTCTGCCAGGGAGACTGGCACAGCCAGAGCCTGGCGTGCCCACCCACAGGGCAAGACACAGCCCTGCCCCCCCCTGCGCTCCTATACCCTGTCCCTGTCCTGCTCAGCCCCCATTGTACCAGGGTACAATGGGAAAATGCTGAGCCCCCTAACACTTTGGAAGGGATGCCCCCCCCGCCACCATGGACCAGTCCCAGGTCCACCTAGCCCCTAGAAGTCGACTTAGGCGTCCAGTGTGGACGCTCTAAGTTGATTTGGCAAGGTCCACTTTAACTCAACTTAATTTTATAGTGTAGACATTCTAAGTGGATGCAGGAAGAGCCGTTGACGTGGTATACCTTGACTTTAGCAAGGCTTTTGATACGGTTTCCCACAGCATTCTCGTCAGCAAGTTAAGGAAGTATGGGTTGGACGAGTGGACTGTAAGGTGGATCGAAAACTGGTTAGATCAACGGGCTCAGCGGGTAGGAATCAATGGCTCGATGTCTGGTTGGCAACCGGTAACGAGTGGAGTGCCCCAGGGGTCGGTCCTGGGGCCGGTTCTATTCAACATCTTCATTAATGATCTTTATGATGGAATAGACTGCGTGCTTAGTAAGTTTGCGGATGACACCAAGTTGGGGGGAATGGTAGATACTCTGGAGGGCAGGGACAGGATCCAGGGAGACTTGGACAAATTGGAACACTGGGCTGAAAGAAACCTCATGAGGTTCAACAAAGACAAGTGCAAAGTCCTGCACTTAGGACGGAAAAATCTCATGCACTGCTACAGGCTGGGGACCGATCAGCTAAGTAGCAGCTCTGTAGAAAAGGACCTGGGAGTTATGGTGGACGGGAAGATGAATATGAGCCAACAGTGTTCCCTTGTTGCCAAAAAGGCCAATGGCATATTAGGCTGCATCAGTAGGAGTATTGCCAGCAGATCGAGGGATGTGATAATTCCCCTCTATTCGACACTGGTCAGGCCGCATCTGGAATACTGTGTCCAGTTTTGGGCTCCCCACTACAGAAAGGATGTGGACAAATTAGAAAGAGTCCAGCGGAGGGCAACAAAAATGATTAGGGGACTGGGGCACATGGCTTATGAGGAGAGACTGAAGGAACTCGGCTTATATAGTCTACAGAAGAGAAGACTGAGGGGAGATTTGATAGCAACCTTCAACTACTTGAAGGGTTGCTCCAAAGAGGAGGGAGCTAGGCTGTTCTCGAGGGTAACAGAGGACGAACAAGGAGCAATGGTTTCAAATTACAGCTGGGGAGGTCAAGGTTGGACATTAGGAAAAACTTTCTCACTAGGAGGGTGGTGAAGCATTGGAATGGGCTATCTAGGGAGGTGGTAGATTCTCCATCTTTGGAGATCTTTAAGGCTCGGTTAGACAAAACCCTGGCTGGGATGATTTAGGGGGAGTGGTCCTGCTTTTTAGCAGGGGGTTGGACTAGATGACCTCGTGAGGTCCCGTCCAACCCTATGATTCTATGACTTATTTTGACAAGTGTAGACATAGCCTATAGGACCAGCCAATTAAAACCAAAGTTAATGGCAGTATTTATTTTATTTCAAATATAATTTCCAAAGCTTTAAATGCCTCCCTTCCTAAAAGATGATTCTCAGGAATTAGGAAATGGAGAATTTCTTGGTTTTGTTCTGAGTATGTGCTTGCTGTCAGCTGGGAGAGGCAAATAATGTAAGATGGCAAATAATAATGACATAAAAGCAATAGATTGAAATAAAAATTTTGTGGGGAATTATTTTGGGGCAGGAGAGGAGACAGACAGCTACTGACTATGTAGCTGAATGATTTGGGTACTGATCTGGGACAAAGGAAAGTGACGGGCAAGTCCCTGCTCTGCCTGATTCAGAGTGATTTTAGATTTAAAACTCTGCTCAGAATCAGGCAGAACAGGGATTTAAATTAGGTTGCCTGCATTCCAGGCCAATCCACCCAGCAAATGAGTATGTGACATACACTTTCACAAAAATATTCAAAGGTTTTGGTTTCAATCTAATCCAAAATGAAAATAAATCTTGAAAATTCAAAGTTGCCATGAAATGGATTTGTATTCCACCAGTTAGCTTCACTTCAACTGGAAATTACTGTTAAGTATTAAATAAATGACGAATTTGCCAAAGCACTTCACTTAAGCTTGTAACTTTTACTCATGTGGGTAGTCCCACTGAATTAATTAGAACTCTGTGTGCGTAAAGGTATTCACACATGTAAGTGGCTTCAGGACTAGGACCAATATCAATAAGGCATCATCAATATGCAGCCACCTCTAAAATGGAAGTTGTTTTTAACTGGCGCACAGTATGTTGCAGAAGATGAGAAGAAATTTGGCCAAAGACTCTAGCTTAAAGTAAATATTTACTCTAGTGAGGAGTGCTATGGGACGTTGAATGTCCACCTAAAACAAAGAGTCCAGTTTTAAAGACCTCATATGAAAAGATGATAACATCAAGCGTATTTCATTACTTACACTTACACTAATTACAAGTTTATATTTTTAAAAGGGCAGCAGGGACCTACCTAAAAGCAATGTGAATAGATTGATCCTTCCAAAATGTAAATCAGACCTAGCCAATTGAGTTTCTCTGCTCTTACAGCCAGATTCTGATTGCTATTAAACCAGTGTAAATCTCAAGTCATTCCACAGTAGCCAATGAAGTTATATGCCAGTAATGAATATCATGGATCTGCTTTTTTTTCCCCCTACTCTCTCTCAGGCAGTGGGCAACCACAAGGACATTTGCACCAGGATGAAAATTTAGTCTATAACATTGTTGTGCATGTACTTTCATTTACTATCTTTATATACACTTGGCCGATATTGAATAGCCAAGTATGTGCAGCTTTAAATAAAAAGCGATGGTATTTGTTCCATTTAGGGTTCAAAATATATATGAAATGTGTGAAATGATGAATATGATTTTTGCAAAAGTGAACTGGTGCTCCTGTTTGAAATAACCTTTGGTCCAAGATCCTTGCTGCTGAGCTGTGGTCACTACTATGTACCATTAAATTATAAGGAAGGGGATACAAAAACTACTAGACTAGAGGCAAAAAAGTCTTTACATGTGTATTCTTGAAAGCCCAGTTATAGTTTGTGGTAAATGCCATGTTGCTGTTCAAAGAAGAGATATAAGTAAATTACTGGAGGGTAGGTTACAGGCTTTATCATATTTTCATCTACTCTGCTCAGAACAGAGGGTGCAGGTGGCAACAACTTAGAAGAAACTTGAACTTGGTAACATATATGTTTTCTAACAATAGAGAAAGGCCATCTATAAGATGTCTAGACATCTAAAGCTTACCTCATTTTTAGACTATTCTTACATTCCTGTGAGTCTAGAGATCATGGCAGGCAAGAATTTAACATTACTAATCCTTTAATGTTCTTTGTTTGTTTCATACAAGGCCTATGAGTTGCTGCAATGTTGAAATACAATGATTTCAGGAGTTATCAACAGATGTCTCAGAGTAATATGACTCATAGATATCATGATGCAGGTTTTTTTTGCAGTAAGAAACATAATGAACAACTCCCCCACACAGTATCATAGAAACAATATAATTTTTTAAAATTTTACTGAAGCCTATGGATTTTACTGAAGTCTATGGACGTATCAATGAAAGCTATATCCATTCCTCTAGAAAGTGGTACAACTCAAAAAAGTATACATTGTGAAAAAATGCAAAAATCTTTAAAGTTTACAATAGTAAATGTCAAGACAAAAGGGCATATCATCCCTATGTCTCATAAATAAATTAGCAGAGCTATATCATTAGATGACTTGAGATAGGGACAGAACAATTGAAATTACAGATATTATTCTGCTAAAATCACATTCACAACCCTGGTTTATAACTGAAAGAGCTTCAGGTTTGGCAGCAAGTGAACGTAGTTTGTAATAAATGAAATGTAAATTGAAATATACAATGCTTTAGGGTCACCCTGCAGTTCTGTTGCACGCTCTATGGTGTACTCAGCATGCCTCATGTGGAGAGGGGGGCTTGGGGTGTGTGTGTGTTTAAGGTTTTAATCCCAGCAAGGGTTTCAGAAAGATGTGGGAGAGACACACAAACTTTTATACAGCCACCATCCCCCTCCAAAGAAATGGAAAAAAAAATATGCTGGAATTTTTTGTGAACTTAAAAAAATTTTTAGATGGAAAAAATGAAGACTGGTATTTGGGGTTTTTTGAAAACCAAAAACAAACCGAAACCAGAAAATGTTGGCTCTCTGGTTTTGCTTTTTCAGGGAAATGATAGAAAACTTTGCATGAAATTAAATTTTTCAGAAAAAAGTTTGTTTAAAAAGAAGTAATATTATCCTGTGGAATAAGTTTTGTCTGACTGTAGAATTATTTTTAAAATCTGTCACCATTCTTTGGGCATTTGTACCAACAGATCCATTTCCATAGTCTGAACCCACAATTTACAATACAGCGATTCCCTCTCCCCCCCATTCAGGGCCAGATTATTAGAGGGGCTTTAGGGGCTTAAACCCTGGGCCCCGGCCAAAAAGGAAGTCCCGGGCTCCAGTCCCTAAAGCCCCTCCGATAATCTGGCACTTGCCCACCTCAGCGCTGGCAGGGCAGGAGCTCTGAGAGTGCTCCTGCCCTGCTGGCACTGGCACTGGCACTGGCTCTGTGTGTGTGTGTGTGTGTGTGTGTCCTAGAGTCAGAGAGGCCAGGCCCAGATTCTGTGCTCTGCCCCACCCCTGGGCTGGCTGGCCTGCCCCTGGGAGTGGAGTGGGGTGAGCCAGCCCCTGTTCACTCCGCCTGGGGCTGGGGCAGAGGGGCCAGAAAGTGGCTGGGGCAGGAGTGCCTTCTGGACCCCCCAGTGATGGGGGACCCCATAGTTGGGAGGGCAGCCCAGTTAATCTGGCTCTGCCCCTGCAGCCTTGTTTGTAAGGATTCTGGGAGACAGGAATCAGGATGAGTTGAATTCAAGGTCCTCCTGTTGAGAAGGAAGGGGCGGTAAAAAACCAGAGTGAATTTTCCCAAAGAATAATATCTTTACAAAATACAAGAGCTGTGGAGTCTCTGTGAGTCAGCCAGCCAGGAGGAGATTTTGCTGGATCAAACACTCAAATTTTCTTTTTAATCAATTAAAAGAATTTTGGTTGGAAGTGCAAAAGGGATTTTTATTCTTTAAATAACAATGAAATAATTTCATGATAAGACAAACATTTATCTGTTTACCTTATGTGATTCCTCAGTCACTGTCCATAACACAGACCTTAAAATTGCTATGGCAAGAAATCTTGAACTCATCCTAAATTGACTTTGAACTTATTTTTTTCCTCTCACATCTCTCGTTACTTTAAGATCACTTATCATCATCTCTAGAACTTGTACTTACTTTGACACTCCCTCAGCTGAAATATTTATTCAGACATTAATCACTTCCTTGTCTCAACTACTGTTATGGACTCTTAAAAGACCAGCTGGGTGAGGTAATATCTTTTATTGGATCAACTTCTGTTGGTGAGAGAGAAAAGCTTTCTATCTTACACAGAGCTCTTCAGTTGAGTTCCTTTCACCAACAGAAATTGGTCCAATGAATAAAAGATACTACCTCACCCACCTTGTCGCTTATATCCTCGGACCCATGGGCATGTGCAAGGGGGGACAAGCAGGAGCCTGGTCCCCTCCAAATGGCAAGGACACAAAGCTCCTTTTGGGGCCAGGGTGGGGAGTGGGAGCTCTTCCTGCTCCAGAATGGGGTGGGAGTAGCCTGCTCCACTAGCTGTGGGGGGAGAGCCAGTCCATCCAGTGCACAGGAAGTGCCTCCCACACTCCCAAAAGCAGCCAAATTTGTATTTCTGTGTACACCCCAGCCTAACATGGCTACAACAGCTCTGCATGAACTATTTTATAATCAGTCTAAAAACTTTGAGATTCATATAATGGTATGTCCAGACATCATTCTAGGAAGCAAAACCACTTCACCCTAAACTTTCAATGACCTTCACTGGCTCCTTAATTATCTCCAAATCCAATTCAGAAGTGCCCTTGGACTTTTCAAAACTCTACAGTCTTACTGCCCCCCTACTTCTCTGATCTCATGCCTGTGCAGCATAGATCAACATTCTTGCTGTCTGTTCACTCATCTCTATATAGCAGTGGGTAAAGTGTGTGTGTATAATATTACTATTTCACTTGTGCTTCCCATCTGGGACAGGTGGTGTCTGATACTTATGCTGCAGGAAATATTGGCATGCTCTCAGGGCACGATTAGCCAATAAGAATTAGCTCTGGTGATATAAATATTTCTAACCTGAAATCTTGTTGCAGCATTTTATGAGGATGAAGTTCTGCAGAATAAGACAAACTGTGATTTTTCCCCCCTTGTTTATGTAATTTCAACAAAAAGTTGAACTGCAAAGAAAAAGATTTGTGCACTTTGCTTCTTGAAAGATAGCCTCAGAAATATTAAAAGAAATTCTTGCTTGTTCTTTATGTTACAAAATACAAGTGCCTCACATCCCTCTTTTTTGTTGGAAGGCTCTTTAGGAGGATCTTTGGAAGATGTGCTTAAAGCAGACTGAAATAATCCTGGCTCTTAGTTGAGAAGGAACTGAATAATGAGTTTTGGGCTATGTAAAGTGAACATGAGAAATCTTAATTTAGCATCAATTATTGCCAGGTAGCATCTGCCAGAAATTTTGAGGTCTAACAAGATCTTCAAATGTTGAAGACTAAAAGGCAAGGTCTGTTGGAAGGTCGCTGGAAGTGAGAAAGAAGTTCATCCTCATCTATGGGAAAACACATGGGATACTAATGAGGAAAGGAAAACCTTGTGAGGTTTCCTTCGTGGCATTTTTTCGCCCAAAATCTTTCTGTTGATGAGAGAGAGAAGGCCAGGTAGGGTCCTTCTACCATAGGTGGACCAACAGTCTCATGTGCAGAATCCTGTGGATCAACTGGATCTGCATGGACTCCTGAGGATTTATACGAGGACAGACCCAGTCATACGCATGCCTTATGCCATTGTTGGTGATCCTTGCCATCTGTCCTATTCCTGGATAATGTAGCTAGAGTGACACCAATCAACCAGGACCTTCCTTGGCCTTTGCTACTCATTGATCCCTCCAAGGAGTCCAGTGCCTCAGACTGTATTAATATTTTTCTGGATTACTCATTGGTCTTTGAAAGGGATGGATAAGCTATCTTCTTGCCATCTGTAGATCCCTAACCCCTATGGCATGGTCTATGGAGTGACTGCCACAGAAGGAATAGTGATGTGGAAGAATACACACTCTCCCCTGCCTCTATGAAAGATGGGGTGAGAGCTGTGGTGGGGATCTTCCCTACTAAGACTGGAAAGCAGAACTTCCGAACGCTAGTCTTGGCTCTGCCACAGCTATGCTGAGTGACCTTGGGCATGCCTCTTAATTTTTTTTTTAATATCTGTTTCTCCAGTTGTGAAATGAGAATAATATTACAGACCTATCTCACAGGCATGTGATGTTTTATTAATTTAGTGTTTGTAAAGAGCTTCACAATCCTTAGATGAAAAGCATCATAGAAGTGTACAGTGTTAATAACAGCAAATGAAAACATAGAAATTGCTAATACTGTAAAGTAATTTCCTTTTGGTGGAAATGTTCCTTTTTCTTCCTAAATCTGTCCCAATAGAAATGTTCCTCTTTAAAGCAAATCTGTGCACAAATTAAAATACAGACAAATTAACTGTTTGAAACAGATAATATTGTAATGATTTTTCAAGAAGATAGTTTCTTGCATCTGTGAGAGTGACAGGAATATATTTAGAGAAAAACAGTTTAAAATGTGTTATATTTCCATTCCTGCGGGATATTTGTCTTATGCATGAATATGAAAGGTCAAAAATGTCAGATTCTGTAGTCCTATCTACTCTATGAAATTAATTTATTGCTCACAAAGGCTGTGGATTCCCTTAAACATGATTTACATGGATTGGACATGATAAAACTGTACATGTACAATTTTCAAAGCATGACTGAGAAAGAATGATTGAGACTGCTTTCTGTCATAGTGCTGAGACTCTTTTTGTTTTGTATAACAAGCAGTTACCATTTTCAAGGAGAAGAGAGGATTAGTGGACCTGCTTTTGGGAAAATTGCCTCATTCCTAATATAAATGGATCCTTACTGCATCTCAGTCCCTTTTTTCTAAATACCTTTGGCATTTCTAAGAAAATTAATTATCTGGGTTGGCTGGTGCTATGGATTCATGGTGCTTGGCGTTGACATGTAGATCATCCTGATGCTCTATGGAGACTATTGTTGGATTTACAGTGCAACTAGTTCTGTTTGTAATTATATAATGTGGATTTCAGAAAATGCCTAGATTTAAATGAGGCATCTGTGAGGAAAAGAAGCCATGACAGAACATTCAGCAGCCATCACATTTATGGATCAGCATGTCCATAGTAACGGTTGTATTTAATCTGAAATATAAGATTCAGGGTCAGCGATAACAATTAACTTACAGCATGTATCTGAAATATTCACTCTATATTAGTATTTTCCATTTATAACGATTTTTTTTCATCTTAAGGTGCTCTAGAGGCAAGAGACCAATAAGGATCCCTTCACCCAGTGCAGAAATGCAGCCATTGTTGTAATGGGGCCAGATCTCCCAAACTTTCTATCACTGGGAGTCCTACTGAAATCAATAGGAATTCCATAGACAAACCACAGATGAGACCAGGATCTGATGCTGCAAAGCAACATTGCACAACAGTTCAGGTCAGGAAATAAAATGCCCAAATCTTAAATTTCTCCAGATTTTCTGGAGGAATACTGTTAGAATCTGAACAAATCTTGCCTATTTCACAGAAATCCATGTCATAAACTAAACTGTAATGGCTCTAATTTCCCCATGTAGGAGATGAGTAACAGGAGTTCCTAGGATCTTATGAGGTATTTTATTGTTTTGTTATTGTTGCTATTAATGTTTTATTGTCTGGTTATATTGCCCAAGTGTTTCTAACAAAAACCTTAAACTTTAAAGATGTAGTGTTTCTAACAAAAACCTTAAACTTTAAAGATGTATTTTTTTCAAGGGTCACCCTCAAGCTGAAATTTAGGGTTTATCTATGTACAATTTTCTAAACCAGTATTGTTACCGATATAATTAATTTGGTGCAGCCCTTAGTGTGGATACAGTTGTATCAATATATAATCTTACTAGTATCACTTGTTTTGGTTGCTGTCTATAAACATTATCAATATAAAAGTGCTTTTATCATACATACTATAGCTGGGTGTAGACCAGTTCTCAACTTAAAAGAAGCATTAAAAATAATTTCAAGTCTTTTCCTTGTTCTGTAGTATCCCTGCCAATTGTTGGAGTTTTACAGTATTTTTCCATTTTCCCCTTCCCTCTTGCTGTGTGAAAGACTACATAAACTGCAAGGGCAACTGACGAGGCTCCTCTACATGAGAGAGAGTCAAATTGACTATTCATTATGTTCTGGAAAATGCACTGAGCAAACAAGCAGACTTTTTTTTCCTCCAGTGTCTTTCAGTTACAGTAATGTTTGGCAAGAATTACAATATTAGATATAAAATTTTTCAGACAGAAGTGATTTTTAAATTGATGGTGTCCATTTAAACATTAAATTAAAAACAAAGTCATAGCTATATTAATGCTAACCTGGAAATAGTCTTCCTCACCTCTCCACAGACATTTCTTCAACAGAAATTCTATCAATGGAATATTGTGACTAATTCACGATTCCAATACAGTACTAGGAATATATTCTAAAACATGGGCTGATTGGCAGATTTGCAAAAAGTGATAGCTAGGTCAACTATCCACCAAACAAATGAGTAATAAGTAATTTGTAATTTCTCCCAACATCATTCAGTTTTCACTAGAATTTAATTTTTGTTGTGTGTAGGAATGTTTTCTTGAAGATAAATATGTCATTTTATATTTTGTTCAGAATACTGAAAGCCACAAAATTACATATAAACTAATTGGATGTACAATTTCAGTTTGGAAAACAGCCGTCTTGTATTATAAGACTTTAAAAAAATAGAAGTATCTGAAGGCTGATGCTTTTTATTTATATATATTTTAAGTATCATCTCAATGTATAATTTTATGTATATTGCTAAATGATTTTTATGGGTGAGTTGTTGTATACATTGTAAAAACTACCAAAAATCACTGCAGCTTGAGTTGGGTAGCACATTTTTCACTTCTTATCTCTAACTGTTTCATGCTGTTGATGATGCTGTTAAATAGCTATTGAGATTTTTCTCCCACGAAAACTCATGTGATAAATAAGTTTGTTAGTCTTTAAAAAAGTGTCACCAAACTCTGTTTGTTCTCCCCCAGAAAGGTAACTTCATTACAGTGGGTAGGAGAACTACTTGTTATAGGCAGGGTTGATGGTATCGCCTATTATTAAGGTTGCTTTAAGATTTCAGTTGCATATAACTTTGACAGACTTCAACAGTGTTGGCTGAAAATTTTCCATGCTGGGTGGGTGTCTGCTTCAGTTTGAATGATTTGGGAAAATTCAGCCAAAATGATCCTGCTGTTATTGAAAACAACTGATGGAAAAAATACTTTTAGTTCATATTAAAAAATTCTGGCAACCTTTGAAAATGTTTAGTGCCTTCTTCCTTTGTAGTAGGAATTTGCAACCTTGCAAATGAGTGGTATTTATGTCAAGGATGGACCTTTTGCAAACCTCATGAAAATCTACCTGAATTTGGCTCATTTATAATCCTTTGCGAAATCACAGTTTACACGTTTTCAGTAGAGACGTCAGACATTTAGCAGCTAAATTCCCCAAACAGCCTGTCTACCCCTGACATGCTCCAGCCCAGGTCTGAGCAGGACTTTCTCTTGAATTACAGCTCTGGCTGCTTCTGACAGCAGAGAGGCTGTCCTTCCTGTACTCTCAATGGCTATGTCTACTCTAGAGGCTCTGTTAAGTTGACTTAACAAGGTCAACTTTAAGTTGACTTAAAATCAACTTTGTTAAGTCGACTTAGAGAGTCCACACTAAAACCTTAAGTTGACTGCCTATGTCCGCACTGGCAGTTGCTAGGTCAACCGAGGAGTGATGCATTGTGGGTAGCTGTCCCACACTACACCCGCGCCTGTAGGCCAATTAGGTCAACTTAAGGGCACTCCCCATCTACACTGGCTTAAGTCAACTTAATAAGGTTGACTTAGGCATTAAGTTGACCTTCAGAGGTGGAGTTATTAAGTTGACTTAAGGAAGCGCACAGTGTGGACGCAGTGTTCTGTAGGTCGATTTAAGCGTTGTTAAGTCAACTTAAGGTGCAAGTGTAGACATAAAATGACTCTCCTGACTGTGCAACCTTAATTCAGCCTCCTTGGACATATGCATTTGATTAGACTTTAAATACATGACCATATACAATTTTTTCCAGAGGACCCCTGCCTCACTTAGTGAATAAAATGGACAAGGGGGGCTCAATTAATGAGCAGTTATTTACTCTTTTGTTTTCTTTGTTGTGCAATGTGTGGCCCCCAACACCTTATTGACTGTATACTGTTGAAACCCTGCTCTGAAGGCAGAATTATTATTTTCCTCATGGGTCTTTCTATGGGATCAGCATAGTATAAGTGCTTCACAACTATCAATGAACTTAAATAGTCGTAAAAACAATGAGAGTCCTGTGGCACCTTATAGGCCATAGACTAACACAGCTACCCCTCTGGAAATGTAAATGGTCATATTATTTACATTTTGGAGACGGTGAACTGGGGCACAAAACATGGCAAGGCACAGGGGGTGGGGAGTTTGCAGGGTCAAGTAGTTTGCACACTCTCCTGAGAGGTGGGAGACTCCTGTTCAAATCCTTCTCCCGCTCAAGCAGAGGAGCAATGTGAACTGGGTTGTATTTATCGCAGGTGAGTCCTATCTACTAGGCTGAAAGTTATAAAGTGGTTATCACCCTCTTCTAATCCTTCGCCAGACATTCTGTGTGATGCATGGCAGGCATCTAACCCATTTCTGTAAGAAATACCTTAGGTGTCTAAGCCATCTGACTTCAGGCAGCAGATGCCCATTTATAGATCATTAAGCAAAGCGCCCTATGGCCTGGATTTAGAAACCAAATTTAGAGAGCTGTGGGAGTTAATATAAATCCCTATGGTTTTCATCTTTCATTAGCTATCTTAGGCAGCTCCTGACCTAGCAGGCCGGCTTTTGCGGATGGCATTCATAGGTGCCTATCGCTCCCCTTTCCTTATATAGGTACTAGGAGCTTATGTACCAATTTGCCTTTCTGGATTGGTGTTCCTGAATGTTCTAGGCCCTAAAAGTTAGGTGCTGTGACACTCCGCATTGCAATTCTTAATTCGCTTCGTGGATTACCACTCAAAGGCAATGTCTAACTAACTAACTAATTCAAACTAATTTTAGTTAGTTTGAATTAGCTTAATTTGAACTAGCATGGCCACACTGGAACATTAGTTCAAACTAAGCAAGCACTTGCTTAGTTCGAATTAGCGATCCCCATTCATTTCAATGGCTGGTTAATTCGAACTAAGAAGTTAGTTCAAATTAACATGGCCACATTGGTTAATTTGAACTAGTTAGTTTGAATTAACCCCTTAATTCAAATACCCTATTTGAACTTATTAGTTTGAATTAAGGAAGCCCTTAATTAGAACTAACTAAAGCCTAGTGTAGCCATGGCTTCAGTTAGTTCGAATTAAGCCTCCTTAAGGCTCCAGTGTAGCCAAAAAGACTAAAGTCCACTAATTTTTGGTGCCAAAATTCCTAAGACGTGATTTTTTCAGTGACTTCCACATTTAGCATTTTACATGTTAAAATCATAGCTCCCATTGACTTCAGTTGCAGCTGTAAGTGCTCAGCACTTCTGCAAAATGAGGAACACACTATTAGTGACCAACTGTGAATAGTTTGGTTAAGTTACTTGGTTAAAGCCACATAGGAACTCTAGTATAGGCATGGATATTAAATCCATTTCTCCAGAGCAGCCTTCAACTGTCTTAACCATGACATGACTGGGCAACACCCTTCCTCATTCACCACACACTTTCCAATTTATGCACCATACGAAGCTGATGTCCTACAGAAAACAGTCTTCGTCACTCCACAGCCCAGCTTCAACTCCAGAACAGCTCCATCCTGTGCAGTGAATGAGGTAGAGATCCTGTGGAAAAAAATAGCAAATGATGGAATTAAAAACTGCAACATAATGTATTTGCATGGGGGATGGGAGGGAGATGCAAATTAATACAGCACAGGGAATCTTAATTTTGGCATTTCCTAATATTTGAATGTTTGACTTTGAAACCTCAATAATGTTCTTTTAACACTTTTTTTTTGTGTAATATAGTATATAATCTGTAAAAAAACCTTTGGAATTCTTCTGAATTAAAAGTGCTGTACATGTTATTTTAAAATGATGGTTTTCATTATTTTCAGTGGCAGAGATTGTCCCTCTATCTTCAAATTAAAAAAAACTTCCTCTATGGGTAGGAGATTCCATAATTATTACAGGTTTTCTTGTATCTTCTTCTAAAGACTGTGGTACTGGCGGCTATTGGACTCAACTAGGTTGACCACTAATCTGATCTGGCAATTCCTGTATTTGTAATTGTTGATTTAAAGTCAAACCACTGACATCTTTTTTTTTTTTTAAAGTACCTTTAAGTTACATTTGCTTGCAATTACTTTTGCATAAAATAGAGTTATTTAGTTTTTACTGTATAAAGTATTCTTTATCAAAGAATTTCATTTAAGAAATATGATCTGTGTTATATTTAAAATAACCAGGTGGAAGTAGTAATATCTTTTATTAGACCAACTTTGGATGGTGGAAGAAACAAGCTTTCAAGCTACAGAAAGCCATTCTTTAGGTCTGGGAAAGGAACTCAGCGTGTCCCAGCTAAATATAGTGTAAATATAAATAAAGTGTATCAGATCATTTAGCATAAGTAGATATCAGATTGTTTAGCATAAGTAGATATTACCTTGCTCACTTTCTCTCTCTATTCTGAGACCAACATGGCTACAACTCTGCAAACAATGTTAGTCTTTAAATAAAAGTTATGTTCTTCAGAAGCCCTACAAATGCAGATTCTCTGTGCACTTGCGTGCGCTATAGGTTTTTTTGCTAAGCATATCTATTTGTCTGGAACTAAAACGGCCATCATCACCATAGTATCTGAGCACATCTGATGTATTTTAGTGGGTATGCAATCTGCTGAAATGGATAAGAATTGTCCAGATTCTTGCAAATTATGGGTAAGTGTTTTCTGACTCTAAAACCAGACAGACAGGCTTGGCAGGAAGATATTGAAATGTGAAAGTGTTATCTAACATACAGCTAGTAGGTAACATTTGTGGCCTGCCAGCCTTGACAGCAACCATTTACTTATATGCTTTCCATGTAAAAATATCCTTTGTATCCTCTCCTCTCAAATCTTCATGCATTCTTCTATGCTGCTTCTGTGCTACAAACTTTCTTTGCCCTAATGTATTATGCATTCTTTGTCTGTTCTAATCTCTTAAAACAAACTTTTCCCATGAACCCTATAAGCATTAATATGCCAAAATCAGAAGTATTTCCTTGTAACTATAACAATTATAAATCCTGAATCACTGTTTTTTAAAATATAAGTAATATGCCAATCTCATCTCTAATTGTAATTTAAAACATTTTAACCTCATTTAACCCCACTTAACCTACATCAACAAAATAGACAAGATCTACAGTAGGCTAGTGTAGACTATGGACAAGATTGCTGTGCAAAATGGCTGCAAATTCCCTTTTCCTGGGGAAGCCATAAAGAGTTAGTCAAGCTCAAAAAGCAAACAAGAGTGACTGCAAAGATGGTGTGGCCAGGACAGTTGGAAAGTGTAATGATTCTGGTACTTCGTCTCAGTGGAGACTCTGGAGACATTGAGTTAAGCTGCTCCCCTAGAGGAAAGATGCACGGAAAGTGCTACCTACACCCTGGATAACTTCACCCTTTGTAGTAGTGAGTTGAGCTGGACCAGAGATTTAAGTCACTGAATCTATTCCAATGTCAAGAACTTCCAAACATAGCTTCTGAAGATATGAAAAGAAAACTGTCTTTACTTAATCCAACCTCTTAGAAAATCAAAGTGAAAAAATATGCCTTATATCATGTCCTGAAGGTTACTAATCTAGGACTCTACCTGGCTATCTCATAGACTTTAAGGTCAGAAGAGACCATTATGATCTAGTCTGATCTCCTGCACAACCCTGGCCACAGAATCTCATCCACTCACTCTTGAGTGATGTATCCATTTTCTAGTCAACTAGTGCATTTTATACCCATTTTGTATTGTTTTTCTCTCCTTGAGGCAAGAAAAATACTTATGTTCTATACAGTATGAAGCACACATTTGATATTCATCAGTTAAAGAATCAGTTGTTTCAGTGGAAGCAGAGCTCCAAAATTAAAATTCTGATTCAAATTTTCCAATCGCTAGGGGTGGCTCTGGGTCTCTAGTTCTGATCACCTCTAATCTGAAACAATAGTGCTATGTACATAATATTTTACACCTTCAAAGTGCTGTGTAAATGTTAATTAGTCCTTACACATCTCTGTTGAGGTGAGCAAGTATGTATCATTATCCTCCTTTTACAGATGAGGAAAATAAAGCAAAGAGATGAACTAACTTGCATAAGACTACACAGCAAGTCAGTAACAGAAAGACTGATATTTAAAAGTTTCCATCTCTTAGGGCTTCTTTACAGGGAAAACTGGCTGGAACATCTATATGTGAAATAAGCTTTTCTGCAACAACTTCCTGTGTGAACATTCTATTAGTGAATAAAAGTTACTTTTAATTTGGAATAATTAGCATGCTTCTAAAGCATGCAGTTTCTACTTATGGGGTAATTCATGCTTTCACAAAAGTAACAGGATGTAGACCTTAGTATGAAAAACTATTGTGGTTAGACTAAGCAACATTCTAGAAGTGCAGTCTTCTTTCCAGTCTGTAGAGTTTCCTCCTCGCTGAGCTTGTCTTCACTAGTAAATGAGTTGGTGTTAGAACATGACCTTGAAGTTGTAAATTAACAGGATGTTAAACATGACTTTGCAGTCAGTGTAGGCAGAGGCAAGTCAAGTTTAACATTATGCATATGTTCCTGGTTAGCCCTAGAGCTTCAGTTGTGTTCATCAGCAACCATCTGTTATGCTCTGACATGATCTAATTATCTAGTGAAGACAAGCCCAGTGGCACAGCAACATGCAATCTGCTGATGACATTATATATACTGTTGAATTTTGTTGGTTCTGCCTACCTGGAGCATATAGGTCCACTTGGACTAATCCCTTTATAGGACTGATGCCAAACTTTTAACTTTCTTCTTCACATATGTGAAGTACTTTGAAATCCGTGGCTATGTCTACACTTAAAAAGTTAAGTTGACTCTGTTAAGTCAACTTGTTAAGTTGACTTAAGAGTCAACTTAACTTTTTAAGTGTAGACAGAGCTGCTGAGAAGGGAGCCATGGTCCCTGGCAGAAGGGACCCACGCCTCCTTTCTCGCTAGGACCTGCAGGTCCCACAAGAAGGGAGCCGCACTCCCTTCTTGCCAGGACCCACGCGGATCCCAGAGAGAAGAGAGCGGGACTCCCTTCTTGCTGGGACCCACATGGGTCCCAGAGAGGGGAGACCCGCTCTCTTCTCCCTGGACCTGTGCAGGTCCAGGCAAAAAGGGATCTGCTGGGGCACCCCCTTGGAGGTTCCCCTGTCCAGGGAGCGCTGGAGAAGACAGCCGCTGGTGCTCCACAGACAGGGGATCCCCAGAGGTTCCCCTGTATGCGGAGCGCTGGCGGCTGTCTTCTCCGATGCTCCACATACAGGGGATCCCCAGAAGTTGCCCTGTCCAGCGAATACCAGGGAAGATAGCCGCCAGCAGCTCCCGGGACAGGGGAGCCCCAGGGAAGAGAGCTGCCAGCAGCTCTTTTCCCCGGGAGCCCCTGGGGCTCCCTTGTCCCTGAGACGCGGCTCCCTTCTTCAAGCTCTAGGTCGACTTAAGGAATTAAATTGACCTAGGGCATCCACACGTGTGTTAAGGTCGACTTAAGGTCTAAGTCGACCTAACAGGCGGTAGTTATTAAGTCGACTTAAGGATGCCTTTAAGTCGCCTTAATGAAAGCCTGGTGTGGACATGGAGTAATTTAGGTTGACTTAAGCATTTTTAAGTCGACCTGAATTGCTAGTGTAGACATAGCCCTTGGATGGAGGGTGTAATATGGGTTTATTTAGATTTCTAAAACATAACTATTCCAGTGTTCTAAATCAATAGAGCTCATCCTTTTCTACAGCATGACAGTCCTGGAACCATTCTATAATCTAGCTGAAGCCTCCCTCCCATTTGGCAGTATGAGAGAAGTAGTGTTGGTATGACCTCAGGGTGAAAATCCAGAAGAGAGAGAATACTCCGTGGAAATCCATGCATTTGTAAAGCACCTATCAACATGATTTCTAGGCTTTAAGTATAATGAACCTTTAGAAATCTTTTCAGAATCTTGCAAGTCACTCATCTCTGTATGTGAAGGAGTAAATGATGCTTCCTTATTCACTTTCTCTATACCATTCATGATTTTATAGACTTGTACCATATGTCCTCTTGGTTGTATGTTTTGCAGGCTGAAAAGTCCCAGTCTTTTTTATCTCCTCCGTGTTCCATATACCTAATTATTTTTGTTACCCTCTTCTATATTTTTTCCAATTCTATCTTTTTAGAAATGGGGTAACAAAAACCACAAGCATTTATATAGTGGCATTTAATATATTTTGTCTAAATAGCTATCCCTTTCCTAGTGATTTCTAAAATTCTGTTAACTTTTTTGCTTGCCTCAGCACATTAAGCAGATGTTTTCAGAGAACTATCCACGATAACACCAAGGTTTCTTTACTGATGGGGTAATAGCTGATTTAAAACCCCATCATTTTGTATATATAGTTGGGCAATATGTATAACTTGGTATTTTATCAACACCAAATTTCATCTGTCATTTTGTTTTCCAGTCACCCAGTTTTGTGAGATCCTTTTGTAACTCTTTGCAGTCTGCTTTGAACTTAACTACTTTGAATAATTTTGCATTGTCTGCCAACTTTCCTTCTCAACGTTCATCCCTTTTTCCAGATCATATATGATTATGTTGAACAGCACTGGTCTCAGCACAAATGCTTGAGGGATCCCACTATTTACTTCCCTCCATGGTGAAAACTGCCCATTTATTTTAATCCTTTATTTTCAATTTTTAACCAGTTACTGATCCATGAGAGGACCTTCCTTCTTATAACATGACTTCTTACTTTGCTTAAGAGCCTTTGGGGAGGGACCTTATCAAAGGCTTTCTCCGAGTCCAAATACACTATATCCATTGGATCATTTTAGTTCACATTTGTTGACACCCTGTGATGGCATGTTCACCCACTGCTACTGAAAGGGTTAAGGTGGCAAAAGTGGTCATTTAGCCATAGGCTGCATCTGCTGAGGAGCTTAGGCATAATGATACTAATTGAGAATGAAGCTTATTGGAGGAGGAGCAGGCCGGGCTTTCGTGGGAGAAAGCTCATGCGATAAATAAATCTGTTAGTCTTTAAAAGTGCCACAGGACTCTGTCTTGCTACAATAGACTAACATGGCTACCCTTTTGGAATTTGAGGGACTATGGTTGAGGATCTCTGCACTGGAACCTGGGGGAGAGGGCAGGCCCAGGTTCCCCTACAAGCCACTGTGGAAGCACCATAGTGGACATAAGGACTGCCTAAGACTGAGTAGAGAGAGATGCCAATAAGACACCAGAAGAGAGGATGATTGTGGCTTGGCTGGAGGGCTAAGCCACAGAGAAGAGATGCTGAAGCTCCTGGGTAGTGAGAGAGGGACCATTGAATGCTTGACTACCATATGACTACCAGAGACAGCAGTAAAATAACTGCCCAGATGAGCCACAAGAAGGCACTACCAAAAAGCGAGTAGCATGCACTCATTGCACACCCTCAGAGAACTCTAATACATCAATGAAGCATGACTGCCTTTTACAAAAGCTATGTTGATACTTCCTCAACATATTGTGATCATCTACAAGTTGGATAATTCTGTTCTTTACTATAGTTTCAACCAGTTTGCTTAGTTTTGAAGTTAGGCTTACCAATCTGTAACTACAAGGATCTGGAGACTTTTGTAAAAATCAGCATAACATAGGTGATCTGCCAGTGATCTAGTTCACAGGCTGATTTAGGTGATAAGTTACATATTGGAGTTATCAGTTCTGCAGTTTCATACTTGAGTTCCTTTAGAACTCTTGGGTAGATACCAGGGCCGTCACCGGGGGGGGGGGGGGAGCAAACGAGGTGATCGCCCCAGGCCCCGCAGGTATGTGGGCCCCATGCTGTCCCGCTCCCAGTGGAGCAGTGCGGGGCCCACGTATGCGCTGCAGCCCCTCCTCCCATGGTCACCCCGCTACCTTTGGCACCCAGCCGAGGGCAGCAGCGTGGGGCAGGGCAGGAGGGCTATGCCTGGCCCCTGGGCTGGCCCTCCTTGCCCCCAGGGCAGAGCAGGCAGGCCCAAGGGCAGAGCACGTGGGGCCCAGCCTCTGTGCCAGCCTGCCCCACACAGCCAGCTCCCTCCATTGCAGCTGGCTCTGGCTCCACCCCCGCACACAGGTGGCCTTGGCCTCCTGGCTGGTGCTGGCTCCTGCCAGGGCCAGGACCGGAGCAGGCTCCAACTCCCTCCCCTTCCTCCCCCCCACAGGCGGCAGCTTCGGTGTCCCGGCCCAGGGCCAGCTCCCTGGGGGGTGGAGCAGGCGCCACACTCCCCTCCAGCATGGGGGCAAGGCCCCGCTTTGGCCAATTGGTCCCGGGCCCCGCTTTCCACACTGGACAGCGCTGGTAGATACTACCTGGCCCTGGTTATTTCAGTTTAAATTATCAATTTGTTTATAAACTTCCTCTGACAACAATCTGGGACAGTTCCTCAGATTTGTCACCAAAAAAGAAAGGCTGAAGTGTGGGTATCTCTCTCACATACTCTGCAGTGTAGACTGATGCAAAGAATTCATCTAACTTCTCTGCAACAGCTTTATCTTCCTTGAGTGCCCTTCTAGTACTCAGTCATCAAAAGCTTCCACTGATTGTTAGGCAGACTTCCTCTGCTGATGTACTTAAGTCACCTGAACAAGGGGCTATAGCTATGCCTCTGACATAGCATTATTTACACTAGCACTTACACCTGCAAACTCCAAAAAATTTTCCAGTTGCTAATCAACCTATGTCCCTTGCCCCACTCTATCATCTCATCCATGCATTGAGACCCTGCAGGTCTGCCTATCTAACTGGATCTGCACAAGGGTCCTAGCCAGAACTCATTTTCTTACAGGGCCTGTGACTGCCTCAGGTGGGTCCAGATCACCACCTGCTTCTGATCATGTGACCAGCAGCAGGCAGTTCAGAAGCTGCTGACACTTCATTTGCTGGGTAACAAGTTAAGTGGAGCTGGAGTGTCAGCAGCATGCTTTTGATTGTTTTTTGGCTGGTCCACCGGCTGAAAAGCAAGCAAGAGCTGAGGAGCGTCTGCTCTCACTTGTTTTTGGGCTGCGGGAAGCTTGACCGGCCAAAAAACAAGCAAAAGCAAAGCATGGCTGCTGTTAGCACTCTATTCAATTTGCTACTAGCAACTGTAGTGTCATGAGGCAGCTTTTTTAGGCCAGTCACTTCCTGAATGTCCGGCTTCTGGTAACCTGGCTGGAAGCAGGACAATCAGACAAGCAACCAGCCAAAAGCCACCCAAGATGCTCCAATTGCTAGGAAGCCAGTAAAGTGGAGCAGCTGCAGTAGCAAGCAACTGATTGGGCGGACCTGCTTTCAAAGCGGGTGGGCCCTGGCCCACCTGTAGCTATGCCGCTGCTCTGTACATGGAACTGGAAGTGTTTCAGAAAATACTAACATGAAGATCCTGGTCTTTAACCTCTCAGCCAGCAGCTGAAATTTTGCTTCCAAGACCTTTCTCCTATTTTTCCCCATGTTATTGGTACCAAATTACAGCTGGGGAGGTCAAGGTTGGATATTAGGAAACTTTCTCACTAGGAGGGTGGTGAAGCATTGGAATGGGCTACCAAGGAGGTGGTAGAATCTCCATCTTTGGAGATTTTTAAGGCCCGATTGGACAAAACCCTGGCTGGGGTGATTTAGTGGGAGTGGTCCTGCTTTTTAGCAGGGGGTTGGACTAGATGACCTCGTGAGGTCCCTTCCATCCCTACTGTTCTATGATTCTACATCTACCACAACTACCAGTTCCCGCTAGCACTGATGATACATCTATCTAGATGTCTCAAGATGTTTGCACCTGGCAGTTCACCATGTGCTTCTCCTGATCATCACAAATTTAACTATCTATATTTCTAATAATTGAATCCCACATTACTATTACCTGTCTCTTCCAAATAACTGTTGTTTACTTACCAGGAAAGATACCCTCAGTGAGAGAGATATCATGATGTCATGTGGAAGGAGGGTCCCAAATATGAGGTGATTTTCCTCCCCTCCAGCTAAATGTCTTCTTCCTACAGACTTTCATCATTCTGAGCAGCACAGATGTTATCAGACTGGGGATGGGACTACTCCCCTATGTCCCAGAAAGTCTCATCTATGTTTCTCTCTGTCTCCCTTAGCTCTTCTGCTTCAGCCTTCTGGTCTCAAGATCTGTACTGGTCTCTAAGGGTGCGTCTACACTTGTAAATTAAGTCAACTTAAGGAGGCTTAAGTCAACTTAATTTACTCTGTGTCTACACTTGTCTTTCCTTAAATCGACTTAAGCTGCTCCTTAAGTCAACTTAAGGAAAAATTAAGTCGACTTAATAAGACTTGGTTTTAAGTTGACTTACTGCTTAAGTCGACTTTATTAAGTCGACTTAAGCCAGTGTAGACGTGGATTAGCTCAGTCAACCTCCAGACCTCCCCCCACTGACCTCCCTCCCACTGTTCCTGGTACAGCAGGAGCCTGGCGTGCCCACCCACGGGGCAGAACACAGCCCTGCCTATCCCACTCCTGCACCCTGCTCCTGTCCCTGACCTGCTCAGCCCCCATGTAGCCAAGCACAATGGGGAAGGTGCTAAGCTCCCTTCCTCTTTTAAAGGTGTGGCTGGGGAAGGGGGGCACTACTAGGGTGCCACATGGCACACTTCCCACCATGCACCACTCCTAGGTCCACCTATCCCCTGCCAGTTGACTTAAGCATCAAGTGTAGACGCTATAAGTTGATTTAGCAAGGTTGACTTTAAGTCGACCTAAATTTACAGTGTTGACGCGTTAAGTCGACTTAAGTCGACTTAAGTCGACTTTGTTAAGTCAACGTAGCAATGTCGACTTATTTTGACAAGTGTAGACATAGGCTAAAAGCCATGGCCTTCTTGCACCTAATGCACCCACATGCCACCTGCCCACAAAGTAGGTAGAGACAAGGTCCAATAAAAGATATGACCTCACCCACCAACTTCTGTTGGTGAGAAAGATAAGCTTTTGAGTCCTGTGGCACTTTTAAAGACTAACAAGTTTATTTTTCGCATGAGCTTTCATGGGTGAAGTCCCACTTCATCAGATGATAGAAAATGGGAAAACACTTACTGCAGGGGTCAGCAACCTTCGCCAGCCCCCGTGTCTGCCCTGCCTACTGCACCCTCAGCAGGTGCCAGGGGTGGGGCCAAACAAGGGTGGGGCCAAGCCTCCATTTCCCGGATGGGGCCGGGGCCAGCACCTGCCAGTGGACGGCCTCCGGTTCCTGGATGGGGGCGGGGCTGGCACCTGCCAGTGGGTGGCCTCCAGTTCTTGGCCGGGGGCTGTCTCCCGCCGGCAGTGGCAGCTCCAGGAGGGCCAACCTGCCCTCTTCCTGGCCATAGCCAGGGCTGGCTTCCACCAGTGGGGGGCCTCCAGTCTCTGGCTGGGGCTGTGGGCTGACTCCCATCAGCAGTGGCAGCTCTGGGTGGGCCCCCTCCCCCCCAGCTGTGCTGTCCAGCAGGGGGCAGGGCCAGGAGCCCTGCGCCGCAGCTTCTGACTTTTTCCCTGCTGGCTGCACTCCCCAGCACGGAAGAAGGGGGTTGGGGCCAGCGGGGAGCCTGAGCGGCACAGCATGCTACTCAGGCTCACGTGCCAGGGGGTTGCTGACCTCTGACTTACTGTATGGGAGGGAAGATAAATGTAATCACAGCATTTATTTTCCCTCCCATACAGTAAGATTTTTCTATTTTCTAGCATTTGACGAAGTGGGACTTAACCCACAAAAGCTCTCGTGAAAAATAAATTTGTTAGTCTTTGAAAGTGCCACAAGACTCCTTGTTTGTTTTGCTGAACCAGACTAATATGGCTACCCTTTTGGAATTTATAAGTTTTTGAGCCATACAGAGAGCTTCCTTAGGTCCAGAAAAGGCACTTCCAACCTCACAGCAAAATGAGAGGTAAACCAGGTTGTTTATAAGTTAGCACATATTATAAGGGTCCATTCAAGGTAGAGTAGCCTGCTAACACCTCTGCATTTTTAGGACAAAAAGAGGGGGCTAATGGGTTACAAATTGTTGTAATAAGTCATAAATCAACTGTCTCTGTTCAGTCTGATTTTTGGTGCCTACGAGAATAATGAATTTAAGTACCTATTCTTGTCTTTTGAAAATGTTATGCAGGTTTCCATTGAAGAGGAGGACTGATCAGTCAGATAGAGTGACGGCCTTGCGGAACACTCTGTTCCACCTTGCCTTTTGCAGTGAGGGTGGAAGTTCCTTCCTCATTCCTGAGGAACTCTGTCTAACCTTGAAAGTTTCTCTTACCAAGAGAAGTTGGCCTAATAAAAGATATTACCTCACCCATCTTATATCTCTAATAGCCTGGGCCTAACTAGGCTCCAGTTACACTGCATACCACAAAGCAGGTAATACATTCAGTGCAACAAACTGGATAGGCTCACTGTGCTTCTGCCCCCATTATTTTTTATTCTTGCATGTTTTGTTTGTTCTTTGGCTGAGTATTTTTTTTTTCCTTTGGGGTACGGGGTGGTTACTAGTGTAAGTTTAAAAAAAATGTTTTTTAGTTGGTGCTCATGCTTCTTTTCTAAACTCCTGCAGAAAATGCTTATTTACGGTCCCTGTTTGCTAACTCCTCTGATTGCTTTGTTCTGGAGCTGGCTCTTTAAAACCCGTTTTCCTGGTATTAGCCCCACCCCTTCATCCAGGGAACCTGAGGCCTTGTGCACATTACAAAGTTATCACACAGTAAGGCTCCTTACCACATGATAACTATCAAAGCATCCACACACTAAAGCTTCTTGTTGCACAGCAACAGCCTCTTGCCACATGTAAACATCCCACATCACTGGTGGGCCTGGAGGGTGCCCCCTTTAAGTGCCTCAGGGGAATTAGCAGTGGCAGGGCACCCTTTTCAACACAGAGTCAGTTGCCCAGGGCCCCTCAGGCAGGGTGAGGCAGGCACAGTACAAAGTCAGTTGCCCAGGCCTCAGGCAGGGCAGGGCTGGCAAAGTCCAGAGTCAGTTGTCCCCAGCCCTTAGGCAGGGCAGGGCTGGCACAACACACAAACCTCCATATTGGATTACTAGGGGTTTGAATACACCAGGTGGTTAGGGAAAGGGGTGAGGGAGGGGGACACAGGCCCACCCACTCCACTGCATCCCAGCCCAGGGCCCTATCCAGTGGCAGAGTGGTCTGCCACTGGGGTCAGCAGGGCTCCCACCAAAGCACACTGACCTCCAGTGGCTCCACCACCCACAATGCAGCAGCCAGCCATCCCTGGGCCATTTCCTCCCACCCTGGGGTTTGGGGTACCTGCATCCATCAAGTCTCCCTCTGGGTCCACAGGGTAGGTTGCTCAGGGGATCCCAACCAGCCCTTCTGTGTCCATTGGCAGGAGGTCTGGGAACTCCTGTGGCTCCTCAGCAGAGGGTAGCTCCTCTAGGTCATAAGGCCCAACAGCAGGTGTCTGTTCCTCAGGGTCTTCAGCCAAGGGGAGTTCCTCCAGGTCACAGGGGATCAGCAGCTGGTCAGGTTCCTCCAGGGAGAGGGGCTCCACACTGGGTTCCTGGAGGAGCCAGGCAGGCTTTCACCAAACTCTAGGTTCAAGAATCCCCTCCCAGTCACTGGGGCTGCCATATTGCCCCCAGCCTGGGGTCCCCATAGCAACCCTTCAGTCAAGGCCCAACCTGGCCTAGTCCATGGCCTCTCAGACAGCACATCCTGCCTCCACAGCTGCTTCCCCTTTACTGAGCTGTCTGGCTTGGCTTTTATACCGCCCCTTCCTGCCTGGGCCCCGCCCCTCCTCTTCCGGGGCTGCAGGCCTGTAGTAGGATGGTCTGGCCAGAGGGGCGTTCAGGCCTATCCTCTGGCCTCGGCTCAGAGGAAGGCCAGGGTCCTTTTCTACACCACGCAACATGTAAACCACCTAAACGAGGGTGGTAAGGCTTACCAC
>ML685785.1:2003059-2024165 GCA_007922175.1 Pelusios castaneus | reverse complement strand
CCCAGCTCAGCCTCGGGGCTTCGGATGACAGTGGGGGCTGGCAACGCAGCCCCCGCTGCCACCGGAAGCCCTGCAGCTGGGCTAGGAGGTTGGCTGTGGGCAGTGCATGGTGGGACAGGTGCCCATCATGCACTGCTCTTCTTTCGCAAAGGAGCATTCACATGGTGAATGCTCCTTTGCGAAAGAAGCAGCACTGTGTACACGAGAAAGCGCTATATTTATAGCGCTTTCCTTGTCCCGCAATAAAAGTTATTGCGGGACAAGTCTGTAGTGTGTACATGGCTTCAGTGTGGTAGGGATCAATGGTGACAAACTAGAGCCTTGTTAGGATGTGCCTAGCAGGCCACTATGCTCACATAACCCATGCTATAAATGTCAATAAAGCAGGCACATGGCAAGCAAGCTAGCGGTGAGTTTGTGAAAGAAGACAGAGCTGTACTAAGGTGTTACAGAGCCTTGTATACAGATAGCATAAATCTGAATACTGCCTTCCTCAACAGGAATTAACTTGTTCCTATCTAAAACATTTGGTAACCCCCTCTCCAGAAAGGAAATGCTCACAGTGATGGTATCAGTTTGTGACTTTGGACAGTGGGATTTTCAATTCCCTGTTCTGCCTCAGCCCAGTTGTGCAATGAGGGTAAATCCCTTAAGGTATGCCTACACTGCAAAACGAACACACCTCACAGTGCTCCCAGAGCATGGGTCAACTAGTTTAGACTACATCTACCCTAGCGCCTATTATTATCACTCTGGGTGTGAATATTCCAACCCAGTAGCAACATAAATTACACCAGTGTGCTACTGCACATAGCTTTTGCTGGGGGGGGGGCGGGGGGAGGGAAGGGGGCTGATTTTAATGCTAATGGAGGAGCGCCCTCTGGTCAGTGGCGTCTTCCCCTGATGCGTGTGTGATACAAAACACAATGTAGTCTTAGGTTTTTGGGACCTATCTCATGACTTTTTTTTGGAGGGGGGTTACACAGTTTTTGAAGCTTTTGAGGTTGGAAATACTGTGTCTGGTTAATACTGGGAAGTCCCTGCACGGCTACAGACGTCTCACCAACCTCACCCAAAGATACAGAGCCTAAAGGGGTTTTAATTTTGCTTTCCTCCCCCATCCCTGCTAATTGCTGTACTCCACTGTTTGAATCACAGAAACTGGAAGCCTCCATGAGACGTCATCGCGTCTGCTCCCCTGCTTTGATTTGCTGTAACAGTCTGAGCTGAACCTATGACTTACACTGCACTGCATTTATTTTGCTCCCATTCTGTAAGTTCCCCATCTTCAAACATCTGATGAAGTTGGATTTTTCTCCCACAAAAAGCTCAGGTGAAAAATATATATATTTTTTAATCTTTAAAACTGACACAGGACTCCTTGTTTGTTTTGCTGGCCTAGACTAACACGGCTATCCCTTTGGTGGAGCTTGTGATGCATTCAGAGTGACCCAGCAGCGGTGAAAAAACTGGCCAATCTCAGACGCTCCTGTGCGTCCCCCTAACCCGCACTGCTGCGGTGTTGACCACCTGCTGCCACTCCTTGCCTCGCCTCCACCGCGAAATTCGGACAAAGCCTCTCCTTGGACGGGCGAGAAACCGCCCTGCTCGCTGGGCTCAGCCCGACCCTCGCGGGGACCAGCCCGGTGGGCTCCAGGCGTGGACCCTAAGCCGGGGGCGGCGGATCGGCCTCTCTCCACCTGGGGCGCCTGCTGAGCGGACTATGTGCACCCAGGAGCGCGGCAGACGCGACGCTGCTCGCGCGCTCCAGGCCTGGTCGGGTGGGCGCGAGGGAGCCCCGCAGCTCCAACTTCCTGCCCCCACACCCGTGCCGCGCCGCGCAACGGGCAACCCCCCCACTAAGCCAGGCGCGTGGCCGTTGTCATAGTAACTGCAGCCGGGCGGCTGCGCCCCTCCCCCGCCAGCCTTCTCGCGAGAGCTTCCCTGTGGCAGCAGGCGGAGCAGGCGCCGGCCGGGTGAGCTCATCCCAGGAGCTGGAGGGGAAGGAGGCAGCGCGGAGGCTCCTGCAGGCGTCGCAGCAACTTTGTTGGGTGAGTTCAGTGCGGGAGCGGGGCAGGGAGCGCGGAACGTGCCGGGGGGCTGGGCCCTCCCCGACCTTCCCGCCTCTTCAGCCCCGAGCCGGGGGAGCCCTGCGTGGACCTCGTCCCGAGGAGAGTGGCGCCCTCCCGTTACAGACCCACTGCCCGCCCGAGCCTGCGGGAGAGTGACTGGAGCTGGCCGGGAGTAGCGGCCGCCTGCCTTCTCCGCAGTTTGGTGGTGGGGAGGGTCCGGGAGAGGTCGGGGGGTTCGTGCGGAGAGAGCCCCCCATCGCCTCCCCTGGCTCAGTTTAACCCCGAGCCCCCAAACTGTGTGTGTGTAGGGGGGGGTCTTTCAGCCTGCGAAGAGCGCCCCTCTGCACCCCAGCGCACTGATTTTTGTGGGCGAGGGGGATGGATTGTGCAGCGCCGCTGAACTGATTTCATGTGAACACAGGATCGCTCCTTCTCTCTCCCCGGCTTGAACAGCCCCGAGACAATCCGGGGAGAAAGTCCTGGGGCCCTGGACAGGAACCGACTTCCGATGAGACAGAAGGAGGAGGAAAAAGAAGGGGTTGGACGTAAGAATTCCTCACACTCAGTCACCCTGCCCCCAACTTAAACAAGGGAAGGAGAAGCAGCAGTGTTAACTTAGCTTTTCTACCCCCCACCTCCTCTTGCTTCTCCTTGAATACAACCTTTTCCAGCAAAGAGTGACATGGATTTATCCCCTTCCTCAGTCTGGATGATGCCCTCCCCCCGCTGAACAAATCTGAGGGAGATGGTGGTGGAAGGAGTGATGGCTTTTGTGAAGAAGTGTGTTTTTTCTATAGGGAGGGGAACCTTGAGAGGGAATGGATCTAAAGAAGTGGAGGGGGGTCTGTAAATTACTTAAGTGAACCAAGGCACAGGTTGTTCTGAGGGGATAATAGATACCCTGATTTTTAGGCAGTATTATAGTACAGCATGTGCTATTTAATGAAAACAATAAAACAGATTAAACAGAGAAACAAAACAAAATAAATCTCTTCAGTTTTACAGATGTCTTCAGATGTTTTACTGAAGTAAGAAACACACACACATCCCCTTTTTTCAGGGAGGATATAATCTGATTATAAGGCTGTTTCCATTATGAAATGAGTTATTTATTTGATACTATAAGTACACAAGTAGCTTTACTTTTTATTTTTGTTACAGCCAGCTTTGCTGTCATTGTTTTGTTGTGAATCAGTTTAGCTCATTTAAAAGCAGTGCTGATGAGAATGTTCTAAATGTTTATGTTGTTGGAAAGGGAGTGTAGGAATGAAATGTTTCAAGGTGGTTAATTTCTTTACTTAAAGTCTGGAGAAGTGAAATACAGGGGATGCCTTAAGCTGGAACTCATGAAATAAGGTAGCTTCTGTGTTTGTGGAAAACCAGGTACAGACAAAAGAGGAAGGGGCAGATTTCAGTCTCATTCTTCACCCTCTCCTATTTATATTTTCAAAAATAATGACATTAAATTCCTTACCGTGTTTTTTCATGAATAAAATACACACCTACACTGACCAATCATGAGATCAAACATGTTCATTTACTGAGGAATATACCTATTCACTTCTGGTAAAGCCGCAACAATACAAAAAGGGAATTGCTCAACTTAAAGGGAAATCTCCTTGTATAACCTTGACTACTGCATGTGTATGAATTTTTACATGGAGAAGGGATTTTTCCCCCTAAAATATGTTCATGCATTTCTGTGGGAAATATTGCTCACAAGATGCCTTTAAAATAGTATCTTCTCTGAATATTTTAGTATTGCTGTTTCTAATGAATCCCTTAATGCATGCTGGCCTGGCCTACGTGTATTTGTGAGCTAGGTCCTCCTGATAATACAATTTAAATTTGTTTTGGGGGTAAAGGTGTCAGATTTCATTATATTCCAGCTCTATCTGGATGAATGTAGATTGCTTTCTAGAGGAAATGCCAATCTTTTCATGATGAAACTCTGACTCAGACCCTTGACCATTATGAATGCTGGGTGGGAGTTAAGTGTTAACTTTTTAAAATGTAAGTTTATAAAGAATTTATCTAAGGATTTTTTTCCCATAACATTTGCTTGTAGGCAGCATAAATTTTGATTAATATGTAACTGTAGTTTTATTTGATGGAAAGGTTGATCATTGTTTTTCTATTGGTAGGTGCAATCAAGCCAAACTAGCTCCTTTCTCCTCTCTTTTTGGGGAGGATAAGTAAAGTGGAAATAATGAAGCAGAAGTTTGAGATAGTAGTTTCAGAGAAACGGTTTAAAATTGTATTTCCCAGTCAGGACTCTAATACCTGAGGCCATCAGATATCATACCAGCCATTAAGTCAGAAACTGTGGGAATTTGGGATTTTTTTTTTTTTTTTGCTTATAATATAAAAACACATTACATTTCTTTTTTAATGAAAGCTTTGATGGAGTTCAGGAAGTAGAAGAGTATGAATTACATGAGACTTTATTTGCATAATGTATTCAGTCTTCCCAACAGTACATAATTAGGAAGAGAAAAACTTTAAAGTTGTCAATGGAACTGCTTTATACATGGTCAGTTGATTAAGTAAAATGCATTTAGTAAGTTGCTCAACAAAGTACTGAAAAGGTGCTGCTGCTGTTAATTTGTATTTAGTTCCTAGTATTATTAGTTGAGATGGTAATACATAGTTAACAATTATGGTTCAGTCAACCTTTTATGAGATAAGGTGATAAGAAAAATGGGATCACTGGCTGTGACTTTAATGTAGGAATCTGCAAAAAGGTAGGTGTTTGTGACTTAGCAGGTGTAGCTGTGAGCATCAGAATAAAGAAGTCTTAACAGGGAAAGAGCTGAAATAGAGAAGAGCAATGACATTTTAACTGGGATTTGTGCAACTGTATTCTGATTGGTCATTAGTCTTTGTATCTTAACATGTCTGATCATCACCTTTTTGTTCATGCTTCTTTTTTATGGTTATCCCACTTGTTCTATTAAACATCTTAATTACTTTCTACATTTTTGTAGCTATTGCTTTAAATTCATTTTGATCAGGTGTCCAAAAATCTTATCTTCATTCCCCATAGTGTCAAAATGACTTAGGAGTTTTTTCATTGCTTGTGAACTCTCCTATACTATCTCAAGAACTTTGTTGGCATTCTAACTTACTAATATTTCTCAACTATATATCTTATATTCCACCTTTTTATTTGAAAAATTGTAGACTCTGCTACTACTGAACATGTACTATATCTTACCAAAACAATTACTTCATTCTGGTTTTGTTCTCCTTAGCAAGAGTATTCATTATTTTTCTTCAGGAAGATGAGGTTCTTGCAAACAGAGGAAAGATGGGTGAAAAAAGCACAAGCCATTGAGAAAACACGCATACTATTTTAGTATGGGAAAGGGTTGAGGCCCATTTCACTCTTTTTTGTTCATGTTTCTGTATTGTACTATAGCGTACTGATTGTATAAAAGGAGGGGGAAAAAAAGCACAGTTTTCTCCATATCAATAGTTTAATCCCTTCAGAAAGGGTTTTGCTGCTAACTATTCAGTTCTTAGTGCTACTGGTTAGAAATCCAAGGTATCCCATTGTGGTGTAGAAACAGTTGCATCATTGCCCTCATCAAAATTTTGATCTACAGTGTTGGTTGGCTTTCTAATGTTGATATTTCTTGTGCTTTAATAATTATTTTGATTGAATCTGCACATTGGATTGTTGGAAAACAATATTTTATGTTGAATTTTTTTTTGGCTGGTGTGTGACACTAGCTATTGCAGCATCTTCCAGAGTTGTATTATATTACCTTGAAGTCAGTTGAAGTTCATTTGCATACAAGTTTATTTACCATCCAGAAAACTCTCCACATTCTTTTTCAGATTTTAAGGGACTTTGTACTGTAGGTTCTTGGTCACACTTCCTTTTAAAGGAATAACAGATTTAGGTTTCCATCTCCTTTATCGATACAGCATTATGGGATTTCTGCTGCCTTTGTGATTCTTGGAGCAGTCCTTGAGGCTAGCTGCCCTGGTTGCTCCAGCAGAAACCCAAGTGGTTAACCATTCAGCCTCACCAGATGTGAAAGTCATAGAGGTTGCGAAAAGTCACTGAATCCATGACTTCCACAACCTCCATGATAGACTCGCAGCCTTATAGGGTACTGCCAAAGATAGAGATAGGAATATGATCATCAGTGAGATTGAGTAGCAATATTTTAGTGCCTCTGACTTGTTCTATCTTTTTCTAAGTAGTTGCTGTGTAAAACAAGATTCATAGCAGTTTCAGTTCTGCTTATGGGATTCTAGGTTGCAGTTTTGTAGATTGGTGTCAATTGGGAAACCTATGAACACCTGCAGAGATACTGGAGCCCCTTTGTCTGTGAACTCAGGAAGATGTTCCTATACTGATTTACATTTGGAAGGTTATCTTCATTAACATAAGGACTAGATTCCCTCCCCTTTTTAACATGGGAGCTTAAATTTGACACATGACTTTGGTTCTTTTTATTCAACTTTTTGCTTACTATTGATGCAAGTAGACAAAGTGGGTTTTTCAAACTCTGGTTTGGGATCTACCAGGAGCCTGTTTTGCTTAGTGTAAAGTGAGATTAGGAGTTGTGAAGATTTTTGTTTTGTCTCTGGGAATGTACTGTAAAGAGAGCTTCATTTGAATAGAGCAAACTGATTGATTAAAAAAACCTCCAGCTGGTGAAATTCATAATAACTAAAGGATGATGCTATTTGAAAGAGGTCTGAGCATATATATATATGGAACCCTCCTGCAGATTTCTGTTTGGTTAGTAAGATCAAAATTCATCTTGGCTGCTTCTATTCATAGTACTTTTGAAACTTAAATGCCTGGTTCAGATGCTAGAATGCAGTGTCAGTGTTCCAGATTTGTAGATAAGTATCAGCCAAAGAATTGTCCGTGGCTATTCATTACAGACAGATTCACAAAAGTCCTAGAAAATGCAAGATTCTGTAAAACAGCTTGTCTGTGTATAAATTATCTGGATTATTTTTGTATTGGTTGATTGTATATATGAAAACAAATGTATATTAATTGAGATATGAGAGTCTTAAAATAGTATGTCCATATATTGTACAGCACAGAGAATATAGCATTCCGTGTTTGATGGTACTGTCACAATGTTTTGTGCCAAATTTTATTATGAGGTAGGGATGACATAATGGTTTGTGCAATGGGTTGTGAGACAGGAGTTCCAGGTTGTAATCCCAGCTCTGAGAGAGACTCATTGTCTCTGAGTACAGAATTATCTTCTCCGCTTTAGTTTTCCCATCTGTAAAATGGGGATAATACTTATCTCACAGATGTTGAAAACTAGTTGATTTGAAAACTTTGCATCTTCTAACCACTCAAATAGATCATGGAAAAAGTCACATCTGTTGACTTTTAAATACTGATAACTGATGTAGATATTGCTGTCACACAGAACACATTTGCTTTTAAACTTGTTTATTCTTTTTGTGGAGTTCTTTTGTTTTTTCTTGGTATGAAGTGCTAATTGTAGTATAAAAATTGGGGCATCTATAAGGAGATGAATCTTTTGAATCTGTGTAAGAAGAGCTCTGGTACACTGAAACATAGTCACTGCCTGGTTGGCATCACAGTGTCAGGTTTTAATAATACCTTTCCTTCAGCCAGGAAAGTAAGCAAATATCTCTCTTTACATCTGTTGCCTACTTTGTTGCATAGCCAAGTACAGCTAATGATTGCATTCCATGAGGTGACAAGTGTTACTTCTATAGCATGACAAAAAAAGTAAAAGGCTTACATGTTCTTTTGTCAAGCAACTACCTAGTTTACTGAAAAGCTTTTAAAGTTTTTGTATTTTTGCAATAACTTAAATTATAATAAACAAGGAGTCTTGTGGCATTTTTGAAGACTAACAAATTTATTTATCACATTAGCTTTTGTGAGAGAGAATCCCACTTTGTCAGATGCTTGAAAATGGAGAACTTACAGAATGGGAGAAAAATAAATGCAGGGAAGTGTAAGGCATAGGATCAGGTCAGACTGTTACTGTTATAATGTAGTCATTGGTGTTTATTTTATAACCTGTTTTAAGTCCTCAAATACAGTTGTTACTTCCATGCTTAATTTTAAAGATCATCCCTCTTTGCATTTCACAGTCACCAGAAGTATAGAGCGCAAACGTTAGGCCTTTTATAACAAGTATTTCAAGAAGAATTTGTTTTTCTGCTTCCAACTTTCTTCAGTCCTTTTCTGATTGAGAAAAATGATTGAAAAGTAAACTTTAAATTCTTAAGTGGTAGGAATTCCTTAGCTGTCTTTGCTACTAGAATAGTCTGGATATTTAAAACATTTTGTGACTCCATTAGAGTGGTTTGTACTCTTTCAGTGCTTAGTCCATTTAGTGGTTTATGGGTTTTTTTTGGGGTGGGTGGGAGTGGGGGTATCAACAGTGTCATCAAACCTGAGTGCTTTAATTTTGACTGTGAGACTGGAGACCTCTATGGCAGAAAACCTGATTTCCTTTATCCATTGACACCAAGGAACTATATACTTCTCTGTAAGAAGCCAAGAACATATGCATCTTTTTAATGTTTGTCTTTGAACGGTGCAATAAAGTGAACTCCCAAATTTCTGAAGAACTGGTAGATGCAGAATAAAGCAAACGTCACTTGCTGTTGCATTACAAAGGGAAGACTTAGCATACCAGTAAAAATATAGATTAGTAATTCATTGACAAAAATAATTTATTCAGCCCCTTAGCGTGTGGAAAAGCAAATCCAAATGAGTAAAGAAAGAACACATGGGAATTATGATACTGGTCAGAGCAATGGTTTATCTAGATCTTCTGACAGTGGTCAATGCCAGGTGCTTCAGATGGAATGAATAGAACAGGTAATCATCAAGTGACCCATCCCCTTGGCCATTCTCAATCTCAATTGAGGTACTGTCTCAGTGCAAATAGATATTTATTTTTTTACAGATTCATATAATTATTAGGCCTCTCACTTTGCAGGAAAAGTATTATTTTAATTTGATCACTGGTTAGAATATCTTTTAGTCACTGTTCCAGATTTCCTGACTTGGCAGTCTGAATTCTTTAGATTTTAAGAATGAACTATTAAATTAAGAAGCAACACTGTATTTGCCATTAGTCCTTTTAATTTTCCTATATTTGCATGGAACTATTTAACTGGATAGTGGTAAAGAAGATACTTTTATATGTCTCATGTAGGTGGATATTGCACTTTAAAAAGTTGGTGCGCCTGCCAGGTTTCCGCTGGATGCAATCCAGACTTCTAGCATTAAATGCTAACCTTATATAATTTTGAAAGATTAAATTGGATTTTAAACTTCTGAGCTGTGCTGCAGAACTGAAAAATTCTACAAGTTTTAAAGGGGTAGCTGTGTTAGTCTGTATATAGCAAAAACATTTGTTAGTCTTTAAGGTGCAACATGACTTTTGTTCTTTCTACAAGTTTTACATATTTAATATTCTCATCTCTTAAAAAACAAAACAAAAAAATCCCTCAACTTTTTTGAGTTAGTAAATTAGTGTATCCTCTCTTACATATTGCATTACATTGGCAATAATAAAACAAACAAGGAGTCTTGTGGCATTTTTAAAGACTAACAAATTTATTATCACTTATGTGATAAAAAATATGTTCGTCTTTAAAAGTGCCACAAGACTCCTTGTTTGTTTTGCTGAACTAGACTAACATGGCTACCTCTTTGAAAATTGGCAATAATGTTACAGTTTCAGTTCCCAAGTTGACTAAACCTTTTGTTGTACATATTTTGGTGATTCTTTTTTTAAATAGACCATTGTATTACTATTCATTGGTTTCAGCAGCCTTAGCAAACAATCTAACACAGTGAACAACTTTCAAGTTAAAGCAAACTTGTGAAGGCTGAGAAAGAAAGCAAATATTTATACAAAAAGTAATTTACCTGGCCATTTCTTGTTTTTACATTTCCCCCCTGCAGTTACTGGAAAAGGTCATGTTTGAATAAGGGCTCTCTTCCAAACTGTCCCACTTGGCTTTTTGCTGCCTCCTACAGTAAAGTTGTCAGCCTGTATTTGACATCCCTTTATTTCCATGGATGTTACTGTGATGTCACAGTCAGCATTAGGTCTTCACTGCAGTATAATCCAGAAAGAGTAGAGATGATCTCTTGTTAAAATATCAGTGCCTTTGTTAATTAGCAAGAGGAAATGGAATTGTATGTTTGACATATACTAGTTTTTCCTAAAGTGAAAAAATTTGTTTTTAATCTTTTGAGTTTATTAAGGCTTCTGTGTATGGGGAAATAGTTGCTAGGGAATATAATAGCCCCTCATGCGAATGGTCTTATTCAGAAATAAAAATGTCTTTTTTTCACTTTAGCTTAATGCAGTTTGGAGCTAAATTAAGCTAAACTGGAAAATGGTGCTTTGATTCTTGACAAAGAGGCTATACACTATCATTTGTTACTTAGGAGTGGTAGTAAGCCACCTTCCAGAGCAATGTTAAGTTACACCTGCTTAAGTGCCGTGTGGACAGCACTATGTGGACAGGAGAACTTTTGTTGGTTTAAGGTGGCTAGTCTAGAGAGTTTACAGCAATGCAGCTGAGTTGGTAGAGCCCTGTTCAGATGCACAAATGTGGATCTGCATCTGCTGCAATCAACTCAGTGTAGGCCTAATCATCATCTACAGTCTAGGTCATCCGCACTTGATGCACGCGCATCTCTGGAGCCCCTATCAGCTGTTTGGAGGCCAGCCCTACTGTAACCTCTGCTGCTAATCAGCTGTTGGGGGGCATCCCCTCTAGGCAACTGCCCACCAGCTGATTGGTGGCTGGCATGGAAGCCCCCGGAACAGCAGATTGGTGGCCAGCACCCAATCCCATCTCAAAGGTGGGGAAACAGCCTTAAAGGCTATGAGCTGAAGACAACTGCTTCCCTGCCTTTGAGATCTACATCCAATCCATCAACTGCAAAAAACAACCAACACCACAACAACCACCACTCCTCCCCCCACCCCAAACCAAAAAACAATCCATGGATATCCATGGATTTGTGGGGTTCTATGCATTGATGCAGCTGTGCTGCTGCAAACTCTCCAAAGGAGACATAGCCAGTGTCCACATAAGAAAATATTGTAGAATTGCTATTCTGCTTTAAATTTGCAGCCTAATTTATTGTAGTCATGTAGCCAAACCTTAATCTTTTGCCTATGTAGATTTATTTGTTGTTTAATAACACTGTCATGACATTATTTAATACTGTACCACAGTGCTTAGTATTTACTTTTAGATGTGAAAAGAAAATTTTAAAGAACAATCAGTGCTCTAGGTTAAATAAATCTAATCCCCTCCCGCCCCCCGAATGTTAAAGGAATTATTTGTTTGTGACAATAAAATGGATATTAAGGATTAATCACGCTTGTAAATGTTGATGCATTAAGGATTTTTAAACTGAACAATTTAAAATGACTGCTAAAACAATGAATAGTAATAAATAGATAACTCCTATATGGCAAGATTAAACTAGTTAAGAGCATTGCGTTAGTAAAACACAACTAATGAAAAAGATTATGCCCAGTTTGACCAAACCCCAGTATTTACAAGACAATGCTTTCACACTAGAAGTAGCTGAAAGGACACTTTGCATTTTCTGTTGTTGGACAACTGTCATTTTCTTTCTTTCTTTTACTGTCTTTAATTTCAGCATCTTGTTACTTACTGGGAGATATTTACCTCAAATTGCCAATGGGTTTATTCCTGTCAAGGGCAAAAGTGCATATGTTGTGGACGTGCTTTTTCAGCTTGCTCAGCAACTAATACAGTCTAATGAAAACTGGAAAAAAAAAATACTTATTTCAGACTGTCGTCATTGTGAAACATGCAAAATGGAAAAAAAAGCCATGAAAGTAGACTTTGGTCTTTTATTATTTGTAATATTTAAATTACTATAGTGCACAAATAAGACTGATTACATACAGTCACATCATCAATAAGTGCACAACAAAAGAAGGCAAATAACCCTGTGTTGGATTGGAGGGGAAGGAGATTTGGGTATTTAGGCTTTTTAAAATTGCCAGTTGGTGTATTCCCAATTATCTTTTAGACCACCCTTTATTAATTGGTTGCATTTTTTTCTAAAAGGATGTGAAAGGAGAGGATTGGGAGATTTAAAGGTGGAGGAAACAGTGTTCTTATAAATAAGTTCAGGGAAAATACAGGGCACAGAGGAAGAAGATGCAGAAACGTTTGTTGGGAAGCTGACAAATGGTCAGATGAGACTAGCATCTTGGTCAGAGTGGGGAATGTATGATGTCTTAAACAAGTAGAGAATAAGGGAGAAAAGTAGTTATAGAAGGCTTTGAAGAGGAGAAAAAGCTTGACGTTGATGTGGCAAAATATTCAGCATGGGAGAGTGGAGAAACTGATGCTCGGGTCTGATGTGGAGGGTGAAGTTGGTTTTGATGGATTCCAGTAGTAGAAGAGATTTTTCAGTCATTTATGTAAATATGTTATCTGAAACTGTGAGCTCATCAGATTATCCAGAGAGTTGGTATAGAGGAAGAAGAGAAAATGGCTAAAATGGAAGGAGGGCTATGGTTCCCTCTCTGAGAGTGGGGGAGGGAAGGATGAGGAAGATCAACCAAAAGAAACAGAGAGGTGGGGGGAAAACCAAACACACTCAGGTGATTGCTTTGCAAAGAAACCAAACAGTTTGGAGTTTTGACTGTTCCTTCCCTTCAGATTCTTGCTGGTAGTTCCAGCACTAGCTGATTGCTAGGCCTTGGGGACATAGAACCTTTACACCCACATCTTCACATAGGCCTTTTCCTAGTATAATTAGGTGACACAGGTGCTAAAACACATACTTGAACTATTGCTATCACCAGTGGAACTGCTCAGTGATATTACCTTGAAAAATGTTGATAGATACTGGTATAAGGACTTTAACTCAGTTTAAATGTTTCTCATTTAGAGTTATTTTAAGATGATCTGGGAATTACAGATATTCATCTCATGGGATTAGGAAAAAATGTTGTAACAATGGATAATGAAAAAGATATATTTGCTTTTGTGTGACCTTCTGTACTCCATTTACCTTCTTTACATGGCGAAAGAGCTGAGTTTCTGATGCAGTACGGAGCTATTTCAGTAACATTTTACAGGTGGCAATAAAAGCTCTTGGCTCTGCTGCAGTATGTGGGTGTTACATGCATATGTTTGCAGCTGAAGTGCTTCAGTACCACAGAGAGCTAACATTTTTAAAAATCAAGTAATTATGCACGATAAGATGTAGCAGACCCTGTTTAAATTTATGATTGGTTTATGCATCCACACTGTTCTACTTTAACTTATAAATCAGGTAAAAACCCTTTACATGTTATTAATTTAAAGGGATGTTGCCAAATAAAAAATTCTTAGAAGGCATGCATTTTTAAAAGAAAACTGGTATCAATGTCTGTCACTAGTAAGTTTCAAAGAGGTAGCCATGTTAGTCTACCAGTTCAGCAAAACAAACAAGGCGTTTAGTGGCACTTTTAAAGACAAATAGTTATTTATCACATGAACTTTTGTGGGAGAAAATCCCTCTTTGTCACATGCTTACTTCTCCATCTTCAAGTATCTGATGAAGTTGGATTTTGTCCCGCAAAAGCTCATGCGATAAATAAATTAGTTTTTAAAAGTGCCACTAGACGCCTTGTTTGTGTCACTAGTAAGTTATTGTGATTGCATCACGCTTCATGTTCAGTTCTGCTTAAAAACATAAGGAACAGCAACAGGTGCCTTCTTTGCTGTCACCTTATTAATGCTTAGATATAGGTGTAAAAAGCCCTCAAGACTTCTGAAAAACTCGGCCTCTTAATCAAGTGTCGTTGGATACTGAGAGCACGTGGTGCCAGTTGAATGTATCATTTTCAGAAGGCAGAAAGCAAAGCTGTGCTAGCTATGAAGTACCATTGCTGTTGAAGTCTGTATTTATTGGTCCTAAAAAGTCATTAAGGTGAGTATGTGCCATATGGGCAAAACTTGGGGATAAGTCTTGTCATTGCAGTGGCTAACTTGTATTGAAAGCTTTCTTTGCTTTGGAAAAGAAATTGAGTAGACTGCAAAGGTCCATAACTGTACTACAATGTAGCTCTTGACAAATATGTCTGACCCTTGGTTATTAATGATGATTTAATTGTTTGCATTGTTTTTATAGCTGTGTTGGTCCCAGGATATTAAAGAAACAGTGAGTAGCTACCTCTGGAATTAAACAAAACAGTTGTTTAGCACAATAGTTTAAGATAAGAGAATACCTTACCAGGTTTAAAGGATAAAGAGAAGTGAGATTAGTAGACTAATTATCAAATAGAAGTTTAGTCAAGACCCTGAAATTAACATCTGTACTGAGTGAAAAGTGCCAAGAGATTTATGGACTTTATGTGCTCAGGATTGTAATTCAACATCTTATCCAGAAGGTGGAATCTCCTACAGAATATTGTATTGCCCTTGTGACCTCATCTTTGGGTATTGCTTCTTGTTCACTTATGAGAGCTAATGAGCGTGTATTTTGAGGTGGCATTTATTTGCTTTGCTTATATTTGCATAGCACTCACTACTGTAGCACTTCTCATTCATTAAGGAGTATAACCATCACAATATCCTTGTGAATAGTATTATTCCCATTCAAAAAATGAGCGCATTCACATACAAGTGTTTGACTTGCTCAAGGACGCACAGGTAATCTGAAAAGCCAAGAATAGAACTCAAGACTACTTGATTTCCACTGCCTGATTAATGACTAAGTTTAATAATGCTCTAACATAATATATGGTGGTGCTATAAAATGTTATATTAAGTAATTCAATAAACTGCCTTGGGTTTTCTTTGTTGGCTTAAATTCCCATTCTTAGTTTGATATTAAGCTATTATCATACATCTTGAGCTGTAATAATAAAATGAGAAACAGTCTATAAAAAGTAGACTGAATAGAACAAGCTGATGCGTGCAACAGTTAGGAACATGAAGAATCTAAATCTGAGGTGCATTTATAAGAAACTGTCAGACCACTGGCCATTAGAAGTATGTTTGTTTAAAAAAAAATTAAACTAAATGATATAATTGGTAAAATCCAATAGACTGGGAAGTTTTATTTTTATAGTTGTGTTTTGATAATCTTTTTGTGTTCAAGAGGAGTTATTATTTTTAAAGTACAGGCTGGCTGCACTGAAATATGCAACCTGCTAAATCCCTGTGTTGCGTCTTGCTAGCAATGGCAAATGAGCCTCATGTTGTAACTCAACATTTTCCCCATTCTAGTTGGCAACCTACTGTATGTAAATACTTGGATAGTATTGTTTTTAGTTTTAAATCCCACTAGTGCAATTTATTAGCTTTCTGGAAGCACATTGTCATAAAACATGCTGAGAGGGTTGCTGGAAATGAGTTGCTATGCTGCATGGTGACTTGAGAGTTGGTTTAACTCAAACATTATTAAAGTCTTAGGTCTTCATAGATGTGCATTTGTTGTTCCTCTTAAGTTTATTGGGAGTATTGGTGTTCACAAGGTGACTGGATATTTATTTTCCCTGCAAGCCTTTTCTGAATGCTAACAATTGGAAAGTGTTTTATGTGAGATTTTGCTGCAGTGAAGCAGCTAGGAACTCTTATTTTGCATACTTCTGTCCTCAGACGGCAGCATTGGTAATCTCCCTTTCTTAAGTGTTTTTTTTTTTTTTATTGTTAATATTGAAGAACCTTTTGCATTTTCCCTGAGTGGAGATGCACAGGCTGAAATTTGAAGGTTGGTAAATGTTTTTATGGTTCTGTAAACCGTGATTGATACCTTGCCTAAGATTGGATGCAGAACCCATTGAAGTCAGGTTGCTCCAAAACCTTTTAAATGACACCTTGATCTGGGACGGTTGCTCAGATTTTTCACCTAAAAGGAATGGTGTTGGTATGAGAATCACCCTCATGTCCTCTGTAATGTAGACTGACGCAAATAATTCATTTCTTTTCCTCAATGGCCTTCTCTTTCTTGAGTTTTCGCTTAGTACCTCCATTGTCCAATGGCCTCACTGATTGCTTGGCAGGATTCCTGCATCTGTTGCACTTAACATTCTTTTTTGCTGTTAGTTTTTATGTTTCTTTATTATTCTTCAAATTCTTTTTTGGCTTGCATAAATTATACTTGACTTGCGAGAGCTGATGCTACTTTCTATTTTCCTCAGTAGGGTTTGACTTCAAACTTTTAAAGAATGCCTTTTTGCCTCTAACCACCTCTTTTACTCTGTTTAGGCACAGTAGCATTTTTTTGGTCCTTTTACTGTTTTCTTTATTTGAGGTATACATGTAGTTTGAACCTCTGTTATGATGTTTTAAAGACGTTTCCTTGCAGCTTGCAGGCATTTCACTCTTCTGACTCTTCCTCTTAATTTCTGCTTACCTAGCTTCTTCACTTTTCTGTGGTTACCCTTTTTGAAGTTAAATGTTGCTGTGATGGACCTCACTGGTATTCTCCTCCTTCCAAGGATGTTAAATATAACCAAACCACTAAGTAATAGTGACCAAAATTAAATTAAATTTCTCTTGGACTGCATCCTATGCTACACTTAGGGCTAACTCTAGAATTGCATCTCTTTGTGGGTTCCAGGACTAGTTGGTCCAAGAAGCAGTCCTTAATGGTATCTAGAAATTGTATCTCTGCATCCTATTCTGAGGTGACATATACTTGGTCAATATGGGGACAGCTGAAATTCCCCGTTAATATTGTTGTGTATTTTCATAGCCTCTCTAAGGTTGCTGGACATTTCACAGTCATCATCACAATCTTGGTCAGGTGTTCTGTAGAAAATTGCTGCTGTTGTATTTTCAGGCAGAGAATTTCTATCCATAGAGATTCTGTGGTACAGATTGATTCATTTAAGATTTTTAGTACATTTTGCTCTATGCTTTTTCTCATATATAGTAGCACTTTCTCACCAGCACAACCTCTTACTCTTTTATATATTTTGTTCCCTTGTATTACTGTGTCCCATTAATGATCATTGTTTGATCATCAATCAACTTGAAGTGCCCTCCGGTCACGCAGCCTTACTCCACTTGGAGGGGTGGAGTTATTGGGTCGACCAGAGAGCACTTCCGGGATTGATTGAGTGGGTCTACAGTTTTGTCAGTGTAGATAAGGCCTAGGTCTATGAGCTCACTGTAGCAGTGATGGGAGGCACTATTTAGAATAATTTCTAGGTTAAATTCCAAAGGGGAGCCATGTTAGTCTAGTTCAGCAAAACAAACAAGGAGTCCTGTGGGACTTTTAAAGACTAACAAATGTATTTATTACATGAGCTTTCGTGGGAGAAAATCCCACTTCGTCAGATGCTTGAAGATGGAGAACTACTTCTATTCTGTAAGCTCCCCATCTTCAAGTCTCTGATAAAGTGGGATTTTTTCCCACGAAAGCTCATGCAATAAATAAATCTGTTAGTCTTTAAAAGTGCCACAGGAGTCCTTGTTTGTTCTAGGTTGTTGATGTTCAAGAATGCGTTATCTAACCTTGCTCAGAGTAAATGTGGATATGGATGTGTTTAAAAATACCAGTGTATTGTACTCTAGGGATTCCAACATTAATTTCCACTGATGAAGGTGCAATTATGGGAAATCTTTGACTAAGACCCTGGAATGGGCAAGGTGTTAGGTGAAGTTCTGAATGATTTTGTTTGACAGACCGGTTTCTGGCCTTGCATGTTGTTTCTCTTTAAAATCCCTATTTGTTTTTATTATAGGGATTTTTGCTTGGTTATGCTTGGGTTACAGGAGGGATGTTTCTGTTACTCTTTATTCCCTACCTCCCTTATTATGTTGTAATGTTTTTATGTGCACAGTGCTTCAACACAAGGAACTACTTTTGTGTACAGCATCTTCAAATTGAGAATCCTTCCATGGTTTGATTACTGAATAAAGATATGGTCCTTTATTGTTCATATTGAGGGCTTTAGCCGCTGTTGCAAACATGATTGTGGGTCACCGTGTGCAAGGTGCTGTATGTGACAATTGGTATCCTATGTTTTCTCTTTGTCCAAAATTATAATTTTGTACCTAGTATGCCTTGTGAGGAATCATTTGAAAACTGAGTTGTTATCCTGGTAAAAAATGTGTGGCAACATGTAAAGTTAAAAGATTCTACTGTCACAGAACTGAGATGTTTCAAGTTTAGAAAAGTGGGAACAAACTAATTCTTCAGAGACAAAAGGCAATCTGAGGTCTCAGCCAGGTGTTGTTGACATCAAATGTTCTATCACCTGGTTAAATGGCTTTTCATTGGCAGGAAAAAAGGGAGCGAGTTAGAAATCTGCATTTTTGGCAGAGAAGCAACTTGAGTTTCCAATCTCTGAAGACTTTGTCTCCTGAATGTCAACTGGAAGTGATTTTCAAAAAAAAAAAAAAAGGGAACTATAAGAAAGACGAACAGATGCACCAAAATACCCCTCCCTTTCTCTCTGCCCATGGCACCAATGACTTCTGAAGGACAAGGAAATTAACACTGAGAAGATTGGAGGGGTCCTGGCTTAAAGGAATCTAGTCAGTAAGAATGTGGTCAAAGAAATCTTTTCTTTGAATTAATTTAGCTTGTCAAGTTAGATAGTAGTTGTTATCTTTTTATTTGTTTGTAACCAATCAACTTTATACCTCATTGTTTGTAATCACTTAAATATATCTTTCTGTAGTTAATAAACTTATTTTTATTGTTTTATAAACTAGTGTGTTTGGATTCAAGTGTTTGGGAAATTCCATTTGCGTTAAAAAGATGTATGTATATCATTTTCTATTAATGATGCAATGGACTTTATGTAAGCTTGTATTGTCCAGGGGAGAGCTGGGCAGTACAAGACACATTTCTGGGGAAAAGTCTGGGACTGTGAGTTTGCAGGTGTTGCCCTGCAATGTAATTCACGAATGGCTGGCTATAGCACTCATACAATACAACTGTGAGTGATTTACATGCTGGAGTCCGTGTATGAACAAAACAGAAGTGCTGTTCTCATAGCAAAGCAGTGTTAGAGGCATCCCAGAATTGAGGTGACATAGCTGTTCAACAGTTCAGATTATACTCTGGGTAATGTCACAGTTATAAAAATGGATCCAAGTATGTGGTCCCTTATACTCCTGTGGAGTCCCCTTGAGGTCAGTGGGACTCCATATGGGTGCAAGGACTCATCTGTATGGCTCTGGTGGCATCTGCATCATCATCAGCACACGGGAACAAGGAAGCGCTCCAGCCAATCCCAGTTGAGCTCTGATTGGTGGTCTGCCAGCCAATCAGCATCTCAGTCACAATAGGCTGGGGCTTGGAGAGATGCCACTCACTGTCAATCAGTTAGCATGCTGGCCTTTGATTGGCTCATTCCTCATGCCTTCCCCGCCCACTTCTTCATTTTCTTGTTTGTGGTTCGTTTGCCATGCTGTCAATCAGAAATTTCATTGGTGGCCCAGGAAATCTGATTGACAGCACAGCATGCAAATCACAAAGAAGAAAAGGAAAAATGGGGGGACCCATGTGGCAAATGAGCCAATCAAATGCTAAAATGCTGACTGTGAGCCCAAGCTCGGCTGCGGATGCAGTTCCGGATCCACATAAAACATGCCATGTGGATCGTGGATCGGATAAAGACTGACGTGCGTGTGTGGTACTGTTCTGGATCCACATTTTGGTATCCGCGCAGGGCTTTAGTTGTCTGTACCACAAAGAACTTACAGATTAAAGCCCTAATTATGCAAAGACATATGGTTGACTTTGATCATGTGAGTCGTCCCATAGAATGAGTGGGACAACTCATGCTTAAAACTTAGTATGTGTATGTGTGCCAGATTACTCTGATCCATTGTCCACTGAAATCAATAAAAAAATATCTCCCATTGATTTCATTGGCACTGGATCAGGCTCTCACTAGATGAGATAAAGCAGAGAATGACAAAGGTAGTGGAGGATAAATCAAGTTAAATTAAACTGATTTTCTTTGGGAGTAGGATAGGTAGTTTCTAAATGTTATAAACACATACATATGTTCATGCCTACATTTTTTGTAATGAAACTATTACAGTGGGTGTAGTTAGAGTGCTTTTGTGATGGGAATACTATCTGCTTTGAGTATGCTAGACCAGCAGTTCTCAATTACTGTGTCGGGAGGCATTCCTGTATCACCACACAGCGGTAAGAGTGCTCTGGAGAGCCGGGGTGTGTGTGTGTGTGTGTGTGTGTGTGTGTGTGTGGGGACTGAATTCAGCTTGGGGGATGGGGTAGCCTGGTGTCACCTGTAGGGTCACGCATGCTGTCAACCGTGTCGTGACCTGCAAAAAGTTGAGAACCACTGCATTAGACTACCTCTCGCCTTTTTTTCTTCATATCGTCAACTATTCTCTTTTACCCTATTAGTTGTTGTTTGTCTTTTGTGTGAATTCTTGCCATGTAAATAGTGCTAGTATTGTCTACTTTAATATATCTTAACTTAAATGAGGGTGTGTATTCTCTTGAAGTGTTTCAGACATGGTCCTTTAAAAAGAATATATTTTTATGGATGGAGTTGCCAGTGTCCGTTAACTGAGCAGAGAGGCAAATATTTAGAACAAAGGTCCCTGAACATAGTCAAAATTCTTCTTGTTGCAAAGAAACCTGGAAAGACCACCACAGGGATCCTTAGGTTGCCTTTGTGCTTCATGCTATGTCTTAGGGGTGATGGTTTGAATGGTCCTACTATTGTGGAATCTGGGAGAGAAGTTTTGTTACTTGTATAAAATAATTGTGTTCTGACAGTTGGGCAATGCTAGGCCTTTCCTTTCCCAGGCAATAGTGCTTCTTTGCGAATTCATTCTGCTATCCTGCCCAAGCTGATATCCAAATTCCAAAGTCTTTGGTAAGCATTTAAACAATAGACTTAATTGCAGAAATTAAATCCTAAACATGAGGGCTCTGTCTGTCAGCCAGAATCACAGTGGGGCGACATAGCTAGCACCAGATAATTCACCAACAGCTGGTAACTCTGTGTGTGTGTGTGTGTGTGTGTGTGTGTGTGTGTGTGTGTGTGTGT
>ML685785.1:1989463-2003049 GCA_007922175.1 Pelusios castaneus | reverse complement strand
GTGTGTGTGTGTGTGTGTGTGTGTGTGTGTGTGTGTGTGTGTGTGTGAGAGAAATGTATAAACAGTTGACCAATCAATGCAGAGTTACAGGCCAACAAATCAGAAACTGTTACTGGGTAAACTAGTGACTGTTGCTACATAAAGTAAGAACTGTTGCTGGGCAGAGTAAGACTAGTACCCTTCACATGAATTGTAATGTGTTCTGCGTTTTTGGCTTTTTACCAATCAACACTGATAAATTATCAGGTTTTTTGTTTTTTTTTTTAATTAGAGTTTGATTTTTTTTTTTACTGACTTATACCCATTTACCAATCCAGTCAGTTTTTGGTGTGGTGTGGTGATACAGGAATCCCTCCCAACACAGTGATTGAGAACTGCTGGTCTAGCATACTCAAAGCAGATAGTATTCCCATCACAAAAGCACTCTGTCTACACCCACTGTAACAGTTTCATTACAAAAATTCTTATTTTTGTTACACTAACACTGTATGCGTTTGTGTCCTGCAGCCCTGAGATTGAAGCAGAACATGCATGGTGGAGATTGCGTTAATATTGCGCTATGATTGGCTCCCAAGGAGTCTGTCGACCTGTTTCTCTGTGTCTGTGGAACCGAATTTAAGCAATTAGATTTTCACAGATAAAAATAGATAAGGTAAACATGAGGTGAATCTATGCTTGAATACCAACAAGAATATCAATGCTTAGATATTTTCAAGAGAAGTAAGGATGGGAGTGAAGAGAACACATTGCACTGCAAGTATTACAGCATTGTGGTCAGTGCCTGCAATGATAGAAGAAAGGAGCATGTTGAAAGCAAGTGACGCAAGAATCTTGAAGACAGCGAGCTTTAGGGTAAAAAGTCAATATCAGGAACTTTCACCAGGGCTTCAGTGAAAGAGAACATAGCACGATTGTGTCAATGCATTTCTAAGTTTTTTGTTTTGCTGGAAAACCACTGTTAACTGCAGAGGGGCCTATTGGTAACTTTGTGTGACAATGCTGTCCAGCAGCAAAACCCTTCTTAATGCAGGCAGCCTCACTTGTAAATATCTGAAAGTGAATGATGATGCTTTAGTACCTCCCAAACTGATGGAATAAATTGACGGAAATGTGATGTCGAATCTTATTTTTGACAAGTCTCCTGATGTTTAGGACTGTCTGATTTCTGGCCGTTTTTGTGTTTTGATTGCACAGCGAATAAACCCAAATTGTTTTGTGCCATTGTGACGTTTATTCCCTCTACTGACAGCTGTTTTGTCAATGCAGCAGTAATTGATGTATTTGAGAGACAACAGAGTCCTGTGGCACTTTTAAAGACTAACAGATTTATTTATCGCATGAGCTTTCGTGGGAGAAGATGGGACACTTCAATCTCCCTTGACGACTTGTTAATAGCTGTGTTGAAACAGATGAATAACAAATCACAGCTTCAAAGAGAAACTGCAGAACTTGAACTTATATGCAAATTTGACTTAGTTGTCTTGGGGTTAAACAGGGACTATGGATTTTTCTCTCATTACAACAAGTGATTTGACCTCACCCTCCTCTATGTGCTGTTCCCCAGTGTTTAAATCCTAACACCTATTTTGATTTGCTGTTACAGCCTGACCTGATGCTATGTCATACACTCCCCTGCATTTAATTTCCTCCCATTCTGTAAGTTTCCCATCTTCAAAGCGTCTGACGAAGTGGGATTTTCTCCCACGAAAGCTCATGCGATAAATAAATCTGTTAGTCTTTAAAAGTGCCACAGGACTCTGTTGTCTTTCTACAGTAGACTAACATGGCTACCCCTTTGGAATTTGATGTATTTGAGACATGCCAAATAACTTGGGAAAATGTGACCACAACTAATACAACCACAACTAATACAGATTCTGCTTTCTATGTGAGTAAATGCACGGTAGACTAAACTTGATCAGAAACTGGAGCTTCTGTGTGTTACCTGTCCTGCTCATCTGATAACCTTGTGTGGTCAGCAGCCATTGTAATAGAAGAAATGAAAGATGTGAAATCTTGCGTCACTGGAAATAAGTTAAACTCTTTTTTTTGCACAGTGTGAGTGCAGAGCCGACTGCTGACTACTTACTCCTGTTGTGCCCCACCAATGGATAAGCTTATATTTTGCTCTGTCATGTAAATAACATGTGGACAGTGCTATTGTCTCCTTAATTATCCTAAGTTTATTGGTTCTAAAACAAAAAATCTGAAGAGTCTGGCCAATAAACAAATTACTTTGGTGAGCAGAACTTGGCAATGTTCATTGTTGAAAATTTGGGATCACTCTGAGACACACTGAAAATACAGGATTTTTTTCTGATTCCTGCCAACAAGTTTGTCAATTCAGACTTTTACCGGATCCTGACAACCAAAATACCAGCTGAATTGAGTGCAAAACCTGTAGGTGAAACATACAGCGAGAAAATGTAGCTGTTTCTGGAAATCTTTCTGACTCTAACACGAGAAAACCAAAAAAGCATTCAAAACCTTCACCACAATGGTCAGTGAGAAAAATGGGAGACAGCCATAGTCTGTTATCTGAATCTTGAAGTCTTTGGTGCCAAAGGTTCTTTCTGGAATGTCATTCAGATGTTGAACCCCTTCCTAAAGGTGAATTTTGCAGTAGACAATGACTGTTATGCCAGGGCGTTTCAACCATTTGCCACTAAAGATGAAATTTCAAATCTGGAAGGAGAATTTACTATATATGTGAACATGCCTAGCCCTGAGGTGTGTAATTGAATGTGCTGGCTTTTCGGAACTGTCATCAAGATATACTTTCCATCTTCATCAAAATGTCATGGGTGAGCTTTGAGTCTACTCTGTGGATCTATTGCAGAACACTTATTTTCAAAGTTAGAGTACCTCCAAGACAGCAAGAGGCTCATCATGAATGAGGATACCATGAAGAAAATTATGTGAGCGTACATAAACCAGGATTTCAAGAAAAATTACTAGTTCAGAAAGGGACAAAAATGCCTTTGTATATTTTTCAATGTCTATATTAAAGTTTTCTCTCTTTTTTTAAAAATATATTTTTTTAACTTGATTTCATCCTGGTTGTAATGATTGGAAAATAAATACTGAAAATTTCCCACAATTTTATTTTACAGATAAAAACCCAAAACATGGAACAAATTATAACCATAATAGGACTTTGTGACCTACATTCCTCAGGCCAGAAGCCCCTTCCTTCTGCACATGTGCAGATCCACAAAGGTCACACAGTGGTCATCATGATTGACAGCCCTTTGGCTGCCCTCACTGTACTGGCCCTCTGCTCTTAGCGCAGCCTCCACTGACATCTGGCACTAACATAGAATCATAGAATCATAGGGTTGGAAGGGACCTCACGAGGTCATCTAGTCCAACCCCCTGCTAAAAAGCAGGACCACTCCCCCTAAATTATCCCAGCCAGAGTTTTGTCTAACCGAGCCTTAAAAATCTCCAAAGATGAAGATTCTACCACCTCCCTAGATAGCCCATTCCAATGCTTCACCACCCTCCTAGTGAGAAAGTTTTTCCTAATATCCAACCTTGACCTCCCCAGCTGTAATTTGAAACCATTGCTCCTTGTTCTGTCCTCTGTTACCCTCGAGAACAGCCTAGCTCCCTCCTCTTTGGAGCAACCCTTCAAGTAGTTGAAGGTTGCTATCAAATCTCCCCTCAGTCTTCTCTTCTGTAGACTAAATAAGCCTAGTTCCTTCAGTCTCTCCTCATAAGTCATGTGCCCCAGCCCCCTAATCATTTTTGTTGCCCTCCGCTGGACTCTTTCTAATTGGTCCACATCCTTTCTGTAGTGGGGAGCCCAAAACTGGACACAGTATTCCAGATGCGGCCTGACCAGTGTCGAATAGAGGGGAATTATCACATCCCTCGATCTGCTGGCAATACTCCTACCGATGCAGCCTAATATGCCATTGGCCTTTTTGGCAACAAGGGCACACTGTTGGCTCATATTCATCTTCCCGTCCACCATAACTCCCAGGTCCTTTTCTACAGCGCTGCTACTTAGCTGATCGGTCCCCAGCCTGTAGCAGTGCATGGGATTTTTCCGTCCTAAGTGCAGGACTTTGCACTTGTCTTTGTTGAACCTCATGAGGTTTCTTTCAGCCCAGTGTTCCAATTTGTCCAAGTCTCTCTGGATCCTGTCCTCCAGAGTATCTACCATTCCCCCCAACTTGGTGTCATCCGCAAACTTACTAAGCACGCAGTCTATTCCATCATCAAGATCATTAATGAAGATGTTGAATAGAACCGGCCCCAGGACCGACCCCTGGGGCACTCCACTCGTTACCGGATTTTTTTTTTGTTTACACAAGTCAACTAATTCCATTGTAAGAATTCATCATTCAGGTGACTATATATCACTTATGTTGTATAAGGGAAAAATATTTTCAGGAAGAAAAAAAAGTCCAAAAAGGAATGTTCTAGAATGGTGGTTCCAACATTTTCAGTAACACGGTGCACTGAAAATTCAGTGAAAAAAATAATTCCATGGCACACCCATTTTTTTCAGCTGAATTAAGTGCTCATAAATGCCACATTTACTTTGGTTACAATCTTACGAAAGAGGTTTTCAGCACAGTACATACAACAAGCCAAAGAAGGATCAAATGCATTAATCTTTCAAATCCACTGGAAAGAAATACACATCACCTCAATTTTGCCCTTTGGCCACCTGTGTTTAGAATGTTCACATTTTAGAATGGAAAGACTGATACTTCACTTTTATTATGATGATTAATTTTCACATATTTTATGTGTTGTAATTTTGGTTGGATAGAATATTGTTTGCCATGGCACATCAGTTGAAAACAACTGTTCTAGAAATCCTGTTGTATTTGACTTCACCAGGGGCTTCTTCAAGTCTGGTAATGATTGCATTATCTAATTGCACTGACAAATAAGTACAGTTTTATGGAACCTGTCCAAATTAATTGTGAATACGTATGTTTTGAGTTTAAAAATCAAAACAGAACAAACTGTGTTGTGAGCTGGGGAAAACCTTGTTGTGGGTTGAATTAAAAACTTATTGAAATTGATAGACATCAGTTAATATAACTAAGCATAAGCCTTCCACATAAGACAAAAGGAACGTGAGAATCCATTCAGGGTTTTTTTGGCTGAGTATTGATTTTAGTAGGGGTATGCATGTAGGAAGGTAGAAGAGATCAAAGATTGAAAGAGAGAGGCAGAGGCAAAAAGCAAGAAAGCCAAGCAGTAGGCTGACAGTATAGTGAAATCTTGGAAAAAGGGTGGAGCTTTGGGATCTTTAGTCTAAAGCAGTTTGGGGGCTATAAACTAAAACAGTTCCTTTTGTTCTTGGTTCCTCTTGCATTTGTGCATTCCTTGTAAACAAACAAGATTGCATCAAAGAAAATAGCAGGCTCTATGAACTTCTACTCAGAATTGGACCATCCCCAGGGTCCTGACCTTTGACTAGCCACTAAGATTAAAAAGGGGCAACAGTATATACAGTACCCTTTAGAGTTCATTGTTCATAGAGTTGTTGAGATTTTATTACAAGTATAATTTTATAGTTTTTGAGTTCTTTATTATCTGGATAGTCTAGTGTTGTTCAGGATAAATTTTTGCTCCATGAATTATGGCTTTTATGGAGGAGTTCTATACATGTAAGAATAATTAGATGGAGAAGGATACACCAAAGGGCTAGTATTTGAAGAATGAAAGTCATGTAATGAATCAGTTCATGTTATAAGTAAGACCACAGTGCTGTTTGTCAGAGACTGGCCTGTGGGTAGTGGTATCTGTTGGTTAGAGCAGGAGTTGGGCCTTGTGGTTAAAACTGGGTTACCTGAAGTGAAGCACGGCTCTTGCCAAGGAAGGACGATGCAGCCATAGGAAATGCTTTCAACAGCCACTACACTGCTGCTACTACTGGACTTAAGAACTGGTCTGCTGACTTTTCCCATCAATCAGGTGGTGTAGCCAGTCAGGTAACCTACCATGGGCCAGCTGTGCTCGTTAAGTTGCCTAGAGGCCAGCACTGCTGCAGGCCCTGATTCCTGATAATTAAGCCAATATATTTTTAATTCTATGTTAATGCTTATGGAGATGCTTAAAGTTGTACTTGTCCTTCCAGTCCAGATCTCTGTTGTCAAGCTATGTTTTGGCTATTGAAATTTTTTCCTCACTGAAAGCTGCAATACAACAGTATTCATGTTTGCCCATTTTATTGGGCTATTTCCTCTTCATTGCCCTCATTTAGACTTGCACATCTCTTCACCTGTGAAATGTCTTACATACATGATTGCAAGAAAGTAGTTGTGATTTTGTTTGTGGCTTTATTACAGAAAATTCAGATTAACACTGTCATGTTGACCAGTACAGTGTTTGTATTTGTTTTTAGCATTTCCTGAAAGTGGAACATCACTGCAACAGCTAAAGCCTTGGCTATGTGAGAAATATTTGGCATGGTAACCATGGGACAGTCTCTCAAGCATGCTTATAATACATCAAGTGTTCATGCAAATATTGCTTCCAACAGTGTACAGACATTTGCACCACTGTGTGGCTTCACTTGCTCTGAGCCAGATAGGTACTGGCCCAGATATTGTTGTATATGTTAATCCATTATCTGGAAAAGTGGATGAAAGATGAGATTGTCACCTGTAAGTTTTTCTAATACTTTGGTCAAGACCAGAGAAGACTGTGTGGAACTTCAGAGGGTCTTAAAGCTAGGGGAATGGGCAGGAAAAAGCCAGACCAAAATTAATATCAACCCATGAAAGATAATAAACAGCTTTTACATGTTGTTGGATTCTAAATGAACTCTAACCACTCAGGGAAAAGATCTTCATGTTCTTCTAAACACTTAAGTGAAAACTTCTGATCAATACTCAGCAGTGGCCACAAAAGTTACAAAATGTTGAGGTGTATAAGGTATTGGAAGGAAAATACTGAAAATATTATAAACCCATTATATAAATCAGTGGCATGCTCTTATCTCTAATACTAGGGTAAGTTCTAGTGTCACCCTGTTTCAAAAGGGAGTTCTGAGATGGTTGACAAGGGAGTATGGACATGAAAAAAAACTTCCATATGATGAGAATTTGAATAGATTGAGACTTTCAGTTTAGAGAATAAATGAATTAGAGGAGATTGAAACATGCAAAATAATTAATGGCACCGCAAAGTGCATTGTGTCCTGTTTGCTTTTCTTATAATGGAAGAATAAACACTCCCTCCTGAGAAGGACAGATAGACCTATAACTAGAGCTGATCCTGAGAACAGAAGGGTATGCTGCTTGCTTGGCGCTAAAATACGGGATGTCGATCTGAGGCTGAAGAGGATCCTAATGGGAGTGGGAAAGAATCTTCTGATTGTCCTTCATGTGGATACAAATGATGTGGCTAGATTCTCGCTGGAATGTATCAAAGGAAACTATGCCAGACTGGGGAGGAGTTTGAAAGAAATAAAGGCTCAGGTGATCTTCAGTGGGATTCTCCCTGTCCTTAGAAGAGGACAACAAAGGTGTGAGAAGATTCTGATGATCAACAGATGGCTCAGGAAGTGGTGCTATAAGGAGGAATTTGGGATGTATGGTCACTGGAAGGCATTCATGGACAGAAGACTGTTCTTTTGGGATGGGCTACACCTGAATAGGAAGGGAAACAGACTTCTGGGTGGTAGGTTAGCACATCTGATCAAGAGAGCTTTAAATTAGGGGGTGAGGGGAGTTGATTGGGAGATGCCTGAATAATCTCCGCTCCTGACATTAACATTGAGGAAGGTAAATGAAATAAGAAAGGACACAAAGATGGGGAGCAGCATGGTGGTTCAAAGGAGGGGTGGTGTAAATGCCAATCTAACGGGTGATATTGGCTGCAGAACAACAGTGCCAAATCAGGCGAGACACATGAGTGAAGCCAAGCAGCAAAAACAAATGTTTATATACTAATGCAAGAAGCCTGGGTAACAAAATGGAGGAACTGGAGCTACTGGTTCAGGAAGTGAATCCGGATATTATAGGGATAACAGAAACATGGTCGAATAATAGTCATGACTGGTGTACATGTATTGAAGGCTGTGTTCTTTAGGAAAGACCGATATAAAGACAAAGTTGGGGGAGTGGCCTTGTATATCAATGAGGAGGTAGATTGTAAAGAAATTCAAAGTGATGGAATTAACAAGACAGAGTCTATCTGGGTAAAAATCATATTGGGGAAGAAAGCTACTAGAGTTTCTCCAGGGATAGTGCTTGGGGTGTGTTACAGACTGCTGGGATCTAATTTAGCCATGGATAGAGACATCTTTAAGGAAGTAAATACCACTGGGAATGTGTGATGATGGGAGATTTTAACTTCCCAGACACAGACTGGCAGACATGTGCTAGTAGTAATAAAAGAGCCCAGATTTTCCTGGATGTGATAGCTGATGAATTCCTTCTCCAAACTGTTACTGAACCAATGCGAGGGGAAAATGCCATCTTAGATTTGGTATTAGTACTGAGGACCTCATAGAGCTGGTTGTTGGGGACATCCTATGTACGAGTGACCACGAGCTAATTCAATTAAAACTAAATGGAAGGATAAACAAAAATAAATCTGTCACTAGGGTCTTTGACTTTAAAAAGGGCTAACTTCAGAAAATTAAGGGAATTAGTTAGGAAGTTGACTGGACTGAGGAACTCATGAATCCAAAGGTGGAAGAGGCTTGGAATTGCTTCAAGTCAAAGTTGCAGAACTATCTGAAGCCTGCATTCTGAGGAAAGGGAAAAAATTCACAGGCAGGAGCTGTAGACCAAGTTGGATGAGTAACCATCTTGGACAGGTCATTAAGAGGAAGCACAAAGCCTACAAGAAGTGTAAGATGGGAGGGATCATCAAGGGAAGCTGCCTCTTGGAGGTTAGAACATGTAGAGATAAAGTGAGAAAGGTGAAAAGTCAAGCAGAGCTTGACCTTGTGAAGGGAATTAAAACCAATAATAAAAGGTTCCTTAGCCATACAAATAGGAAGAAAATAAAGAAGGGAGAAGTCGGAGTGGTAAACCCTGAGGATGGGATGGAAGTCAAGGATAATCTAGGCATGGCTGAATATCTAAATAAGTACTTTGCCTCTGTTTTTAAAGAGGGTGATGACGAGCTTCTGGATAGAGGTAGGGTAGCTAATGGGAATGAGGATATGGAAGTGGAAATTGCCATATCTGAGGTAGAAGTCAAACTCGAGCGGCTTGATGGGACTAAATCAGGAGGCCCAGGTAATCTCCATCTAAGGATATTAAAGGAACCTGCACATGAAATTGCCTGCACATTAACAAGGATTTTTAATGAATCTGTAAACTCGGGGGTTGTACTGAATGACTGGAGAATTGGTAATATAGTTCCTATTTTCAAGAAAGGGAACAAAAGTGATCCGGGCAACTATAGACCTGTTAGTTTGATCTCGGTAGCATGCAAGGTCTTGGAAAAAATTCTGAAAGAGAAAATTCTTAAGCAAAACAAACAAGGAGTCCTGTGGCACTTTTAAAGACTGACAAATTTATTTATCGCATGAGCTTTCCTGAGAGAGAAATCTCACTTCCTCAGATGATTTTCTCCCACAAAAGCTCATGAGATAAATAAATTTGTTAGTCTTTAAAAGTGCCACAGAACTCCTTGTTTGTTTTTGCTGACTTAGACCAACAAGGTTACCCCTTTGGAACTTGTCAAGATACTTAAGGATATTGAGGTTAACGGTAACTGCGATTAAAATACAACGTGGCTTTACGAAAGGTAGATCTTGCCAGACCAACTCGATCTCCTTTTCTGAGAGGAAAAACAATAGAGTCCTGTGGCACTTTTAAAGACTAACAGATTTATTTATCGCATAAGCTTTCATGGGAGAAAATCCCACTTCGTCAGACACTTTGAAGATGAAGAACAGATTTTTTTGGATAAAGGGAATGCAGTGGACCTAATTTACTTAGATTTCAGCAAGGCATTTGATACACGCAGGGAAGAATTAGTTAAATTACAAAAGATGGGGATTAATATGAATATAGTAAGGTGGATAAGGAGCTGGTTAAAGGGGAGGCTTCAGCAGGTCATGCTGAAGGGTGAACTGTCAAGCTGAAGGGAGGTTACTAGCGGAGTTCCTCAGGGATCAGTCTTAGGACCGATCTTGTTGAACCTTTTTGTTATTCAGCTTGGCACAAAGCGTGGGAATGTGCTAATTAAGTTTGCAAATGACACCAAGTTGGAAGGTATTGCCAATGCAGAGAAGGATCTGGATATACAGAAAGATCTGGATGACCTTGTAAACTGGAGTATTAGGAATAGGATGAAATTTAATAATAGGAAGTGTAAGGTGCATTTAGGGACAAAAAAGAATTTTTCATATAAGTTGGGGATGCATCATTTTGAAGTGACAGAGGAGGAAAAGAACCTGCGAGTACTGTTTGACCACAGGATGACTTATGAGCTGCCAATGTGATGTGGCCGTGATAAAAGCTAATGCGGTCCTAGGATGCATCAGAAGAGGTATATCAAGTAGAGATAGGGAGGTGTTAGTGCTGTTATAGAAGATGCTGGTGAGACCTGATCTGGAATATTGCGTGCAGTTCTGTTCCCCCATGTTTAAAAAAGAAGTCTTCAGACTTGCACAGGTGCGGAGAAGGGCTACAAGTATGATCCGTGGAATGGAAAATCTGCCTTATGAGAGGAGATTTAAGGAGCATGGCTTGTTTAGCCTAACCAAAAGAATGTTGAGGGGAGATATGATTGCTCTCTATAAATATGTCAAAGGGATAAATACCAGGGAGAGAGAGGAATTATTTGAGTACAGCACCAGTGTGGACACAAGAACAAATGGTTACAAACTGTCCATCAGGAAATTTAGGCTTGAAATTAGTTGCAGGTTTCTAACCATCAGAAGAGTAAAGTTCTGGAATAGCCTTCCAATGGGAGCTGTGGGGGCAAAAAACATAAGTTCCTTGAAAACTGAGCTTGATAAATTTATGGAGGGGATGGTATGATGGGAGGGCCTAGTTTGGTAATTGACTGATCTTTGACTACTGGTGGTGAATTTCCCAGTGGTGTAAGAAGGGAGGGTAGGTGGGGTGGGTTCTGAGTTATTTCAGAGAATTCTTTCTTGGTGACTGGCTGGTGAGACCTGCCCACTTCAATACATCAGTCTAGATTAGAAGTTTATTGCAGGGGTGGGTAGGTGTGGTTTTGTGGTCTGCAGCATGCAGGAGGTCAGACTAGATGATTACACTGGACTCTTCTGACCTTTGAGTCTGTGAGTCTGATTCCATGAAATCTTCAGGGAAATCAAAAGGCAGCAAATTTTAAACTAATTACAATTTTTATTTTTTACGCAATGCATTAACAACCTGTGGAACTCACTGATAAGGTATCATTAAATCCCAGAGCTCTTTAGGATTAAAAAAACCAAACAAACTTTTTTTAAAATTTATCGACAAAACATCCAGTTATATTAGGTAAGAAAAATGGGATATAACTTAAATGATGGGTTAAGAAGGAACTTCCTCTATGGGTTAATTATTCTATGACTGTCCTTGTCATTTCCTGCACCTACTGGTGTAAATCAGTGAAAGTGGCCTAGAGAAACCTTTGGTTTAATTTTGCCTTGCAGTTCTGATATTCTTTAGCACTGTGTTATCTAATGCTGTGTGAGTCTCAGCTGGTGCATTTTCAGTGCAGAGGAGAGGCACTTGTGTGCTCAGCTGCTCTCGTGCTATTAGTCCTCTTGTTGCAGTCTTACATAGCTTCTTTGGCCACTTTTTGGGCAGCTTCTATGGCTTGCTATTTTTTATACTGTACTGACCTGGGGTAAAGTTTTCTATATGCAGAAGTATCCTAATCTGTAACTGGATGTCTAAATATTTTGCTGTAGGAAAAAATTGGGAAAAGGTAAAAGATGCCAACAATTACTCTGTGGCAGACAGGAAACCCGACTTTTATGATGAACTTGATTGCATTCTTGGCATTTGGGGATCTACAGAACCTGATTTAATTCCTGAGAACTTTGAGGTGCTAGGAAACATGCTGTTGCGCGACCAGAAGGATATCACCATGAGTGGGGTCCTTCTTGAAAATTGGGATGCTGACCAGGATATTTTAGAGACTGTACCAAGGTTCCAAGACTTCCTTTCTGAATCAGAATATTGGGAGATTGCAGTGAGGCAACAGCCAAGCAAGTTTTGAAGGATGAAAATTCCGGAGATGAGGGAACTTCTATACAAGGTGCATTGCTACTTTTTCCTTTTTAAAAATTATTTTAAGCTTTGTTTGCATATTTGGAGGCTGCAGGACTAGTTTTCTGGCATGAACTTTGCCAGTGTTGTGAGATGGGTGGGTACATTCTCAATGAAGGTAAAGATTCCCTCTATTCTGTTGCTGGAGCCGAAGTATCAGCTCCTTTCCTGACTCAATCTAATAGCTTAATTACCCAGAATACATGCTTCAGTGGTTGGCTGAGGCATACTGTGTCACTAGACTGAAAATGGCAGACAAGTGCAGATAAATTTAAAAAGTTACTAAACAACAGAAATATTTAAAGCAAGATTATGAAATCCAGGCTCCAGCTTGTACAGAATAAACTTGTACCAGTTTGCACGTTTACCTCTGCTGGGCAGCCTGACTGGGGCACTTACCGGACTGTAGTTACATTTAATTATCCATGAAACAAAGGCATGATTATTAGAATGCAACTTGCTTTGAAGCAACTTGAAGCAAATTGCATTGTTTGGCCATCTGTTTACATACCTAGTCACAGGGATGCTTGTAGTTAAGCCTTTTAACATTTTTTATAATCGCCTGTTTCCAGTTCCTTTTGCTAAACTTGACCCATTTGGCTCAAAAGTTTCTATGGCTACACTCTGCCTGGGGCTGAATTATTCTGGAATGTTTTAACAAACACCGTTCAGTTGTTTGAGAATGAGACTGGGGGAAAAGTACATAATTTTTCCAGTATTAATTATTTTCGCCCAGCAGTTTCTTTGAAGAGATCTAGTATAACCCAGGGTTGGAGGAAGAGCGTGAAATTTGGAAGGGAGGATATATTGTGGTCAGTGATATGCCTTCTGCTGCCCTCCCCAAAATCTACCCAGATTTGGCAAGTTATAGGCTTCTGAAAATTATTTGCAGATGCTCAGTATAGCTTACTAGATGCTTTCTGCCAAAACCTCAGATTCCATCTTCACTAATCATACTCCAGCCCTACAGAGCTCTCTTTGTCATTTGTATTGAGTGTGCTGTCATGGACAGAACTGACATTCTGGGGTGGGAGGAGACGGTCCCTCTTCTTGTTTTAGTGGTAAGTGTTCTGGGCTTAACTCCTCTACTGGCTGGTGTTTAACTCTGTGACCTTCTGAGACCTTAGTACTGAGCAAGGCCTCCTATGCCTAACTTATTGTGCAGGTGAGCATCATTCCCCTAATGTTAAAGTTGGGGAGGTAAGAGGTTGGACAAGGTCACTTCTGACAGAGTTGGTAATATAAATCAAGGACCAGATGCTGTGCTTTAACCCACCTGTGCACTTCCAAAATTCTGCTTCATTGTCTGATACAGTTCTTGGAATAAGTTAGAGCAGTCTTGGGCCCTTTGTGTACATGATT
>ML685785.1:1906703-1984686 GCA_007922175.1 Pelusios castaneus | reverse complement strand
AGCCTTCTGATCTTTCTGAAGATCTGTTCTGCAATGTATATTTAAGTAGTGTCTGCATTCTCTGATGTGTCTGATGATTTAGAGCAAGTTTCCATGGACATAATGTGGGTGATTAAGTGCAGTTATTTTTGACTGGCTTGTTCTTGTGGTTCTAAGTTGTGCAAGCAGTTAACAGCAGAATGTTTTTTCTTCAGGATATATTTTAGAACTTGCTTGTGTCATAGCATGACTATTTTGAGTATGCATAGTAAAGTTGCCTACATAAAATTTCAGACATTGAAGCCTGTTCTTCTTCTTTTGTGTGTGTTTTTTTTTTTTTTTTTTTAAATGCAACTCTAGCAATGCAGAGTTTTGAATGCAAATAATAGTGCTGCTTACTAAGGTGGATTTGACTCAGTAGTGGGTTTTTTTTTCACTTCAATAAATGCAAGTGTTATGTACCAGAAAACTAAATGGGGGAAAGTAGTTTTCCTTTGTACAGCTGGTTTTACCTCTGCTTCCCAAAATGAGGCAGATATAAAGAATGGGAAGACTGCTCGGAAGACCTTTGTAGTAGATACAGGTTATTAAGGCATCTATAAGGTGTGACTGCAAGTGAATTGATGGTAATTTCCAAGAGACAAGGTGTGTGAAGTAATATCTCTCATTGCACCAACTTCTGTTGGTGAGAGGCTAGCTTTTCTGCTTACACAGAGCTTTTCTTTAGGACTGGGAACCAAACTCAGGGCTTGTCTAAACATAGAGTGCGCAGTGGTGCTGATGCAGTCCATAGTGAAGAGGCTACTATGCTGATAGGTCTTCTGTCAGCATAGGTTCACCACATCTCCATGACACAATGCTGTCTACACCACGTGTTAGACTGCCGTAGCTGCACTGCTGAATGATGTTGTTGTAGTAACATAAGTCTGTAGTGTATATCAAACCTCAGAATGTTGCTGCTAAATACAAGATTTGGACAGATAGCTCAAGAGTCGGTAACCTTTTCAGAAAGGCTGTGCCCCAATCTCCTCCCTGCCTTCTCCCAGTGTTGGCAGCAGAGAGAGGGTTATTCTGCCACCATGTCAGTGGTGGGGCACAGAAATGCAGCCCCTTCCTGGTGGTGTGTTGGCGGCAGCAGCCCCTTTTCTGGAGGCATGAGTGGCAAATATTGGTGGCAGGGGCAAGGCACCATGTGCCACTCAAAATCAGATGGCATGTGTGCTGGGGGTTGCCAACCCCTAACTAAACATGAGTTAACACGCACATTTCAAAGGACCATTCAAGCTAGAGTGTCCTGTTAATACCCTTCTGATCAGAGAGAAGAAAGAGGGAAAAAAGCACTCTGAGGAGGGGTTGTTAGTGAGTGATTGTTGTAATCCAGTATCTTTATTCAGTCCAGGAGTTTGTGTCTAGCAAAGTTATGAATTTAAGCTTTCAGGCCCATCTTGTGACACTCTTGTGCAGGTTTCTTTTGAGAATGAGGACTGATAGGTCAAATATAGGAGTGATCAATTTGTGAAGTGTTCACCCACAGGTCATGTGGTGTTTGTCTTTTATTATTTTCCTGTATGAGAGAATTTTTTCTTTTAAAAAAAGAAATGCCTTAACCTTTTTTTCTACATTGGTTTCTTCCTTTGTGTCTATAAATGCATTCCAACGCATTGAAGGGGTAGGTTTGTATTTTCCTCCTCAGCTGCAGTTAGGACACGTGTCCCCTGAGAAGGCAGCTGTTACTAGATTGGCTTTCTGGTTGCATACCAGAGCTGACATCTGCATTGTCACTGAGGGTATGTCTATACTACAAAAATGTTGATGTATCCTATGTTGACTTTTAGCACCCGCTACCCCATGTCAGATCCCAGCTGGGGTCTGAGGGCTTCCCCCCTTCCAGGCTGGAGCTGCCTGCAGCCCCCAGTGAATTGCCCACTCCCAGCTCACCAAGCCCCAGCTAACAGCAGGGCTGCAGCAACCTGTGCCAGGGCTGAAGCTGCTTGGCTGTGAGCCTGGGTGCAGGCAGTATAGTCCTGCTGGCACTTGGGACGCTGGCAAACCCCACATTGGCTGCAGCCCGAGGATGCCTGCCAGCTCCGGGCTGCTGCTGCTTCGAGACACCGGATCCCAGTCCGCTCTGGGGCTTGCCAGGGACCGAAGCAGCAGTGGGGCTGCAGCCGCTCCTGGCAAGCCCCAGAGTGGCTGTGTCCTCCCTCCCCCCACTGCTGTCCTGGGACCTTGGCAAGTCCTGGAGCAGCTGTCTCTCACCATCGCTGCCCTGGGATCCCGGCTGGGAGCCTGGGGTTCCTGGGCTCATAGCCAGGTGGCAGCTGCCTGGGACCGCCAGCCAGGAGCCCAGGTGTTTTCAAGCCTGGCTTCAGCCTCCCCCTGTCCCTGCCTCATTTGTCAATTTCACTGCTTTGGTAGAGCAGTGAAATTGACAAGTATGACAGTTCCTCAGCTACTCTAAAGGGACACTGTCTACACTGACACTGTGCCGCCTTAGCTCTGCCGACAAAAGCCCTATGCCTCTTGTTCAGGTGCTTTTATTTTGTTGGCAAAATAGAGCAGTTTTGTTGGCAAAGAGGTGAGTGTAGTGTGTTACCCCAGGTCTTTTGTCGACAAAACTTCCTAGTGTGGACTCTTTCACAAAATATGTGCCTTACTCATGCAGTTCTAGTTGACTCAAAAGCAAACAGTATTGTTGAATTCAATTGGGATTTCCTATAGTTTCCTACATTTTCTGTTTTAGCTCTTTAATTGTAGTAGTAGATTAGAATGCTTGTTTCTGCCCTTTAAAACCTTTAAGTGTCTTAAGTAATTCCCACCTTCCTCAGTATAAATTATTTACACTCTCGGGTATTTTATACTCATGCTGCTTTTTTCTTGTGGGTTCTGTTATCGGATTGTTAGTTACATAGGTCTAGTAAAGGAAAGGCTCAGACTCAAAGGTCAGAAGCCACCAGTATGATCATCGAGTTTGACCTCCTGCACAATGGAGGCCTCAAAACATCACCCACCCACTCCAGCAATAAGCTTCCAACCTATGACTGAGTTATTTACCTCCTCAAATAATGATTTAAGGACTTTAAGGTACAGAGACTTCATTGGTAGGTGAGCCATGCCCTGTGCTACAGAGGAAGGCGAAAACCCCCCAGAGTCCTAGCCAATCTGCCCTGGGGGAAAATTCCATTCCAAGCCCAAATATGGCGATCAGGTAAACCCGGAGCTTATGGGCAAGTCTCAACAGCCAGTCACCCAAAAAACAATTCTCTGTAATAACTCAGAACCCAGAATGAGTTACATAAAGGATTTTGCAATCTTACTGCATGGGAACTTATCTGAAAAATATTAGAGTTCTTGGGTACTCTAAGTTAACATATTGAGGGATTTGATTACAAGATGATAGTTAATATACAGTTTGGTCTTGTGGTGTGGCTGGTACCACCCCAAATTTGAATTATGTTCCTGAACATGTATTTGAACTGGATGTGTTCAGGAACATAGTTAAAATTTAGACTGGTTTTGGGATTATGGTTGAAATATTTGATTCCCTATTATAATACAAGTACATACTGTGTGATAATTGGGATCTATTGTGTTTTTTAAGCCATTTCCTGCAGCACTTTTTTTTTTTATAGTGTAGGTAAAGTTGTAAGTGACTCCTGCAGCAGTGCTGTAGTTAGATATCTAGTTATGAATGGAAAGCAAGGTAAGCTTAAGAACAATGCATAGTGAATTCAGTGAGGCAATGTGTTCATAATAAAAATAGTAGTGGTTAAACTTTGTTGTGTCCTATTTATGTTGTAATATAGTTTGGTGAAGTCTGTGTGCACTGGTCCAAACTATGTTATAACCAGGTAAAGACAATGCATTAACTCAGATACAGATGTAACCTGTTACAAAGATATTTAGCTAAAATAGAACATGGTCTATCTCAGTTTATGCTGGTTGATTCCCAAGTATATTATTAAAATGTTTGGGTCACAGCTAGTTGTAACTGTCAATCTATTGTAAAATTATTGCACAGTCATTGAATTGTTTACTAATTTATTACAGTTGGCATATTTCTGGTTCATGAAGCAACACTTTCAAAGTGGTTGCTCATAATTAATTCACTTTGAAAATATTGTTTTAATTTTGTTGCATAACTCTTAATCTTCTAATGTATTTATCCTATTTTAAAGTGACAAGGATATACACTATATGAAAGAAGATTAAAGACTTTTTAAAACAAGTTCAAGCTGCAGCGAAGAGATTTAAAAAAAAAAAAATATGCACAACCAAATCCCTGTAAAGGTTCTCTTGTGGTTTAGTATAGGGTAAAGAGAAGCTGCTGTTGCTCTGTGAATTAAATGATGGGGAGGGAAGTCTATAAATCTTTTAATTGTCTATCTTGGGGGTTTAGATTGGTTTAAAAGCTTTTATTGCAAGGGAGTATTTGAGAGAGCAAAGTTTGAAGTATGTGTCTGTCTTTAGTTGTGGGGATTTTGGGAGAGAAAGGGGGAAAACTTAGAGAGGTTAAATTGACCATATTTAAGAATTTAGTGCTTCAATTTCCTATCCTCAAATGTTTCTTTTCCTTAAAGTTCCTACACATGCTTCATCTTGGTCTAAAATGTCAAAATAAATAGCTTGCAGTTTAAATTGGGAGGGGAAATTGCTGGGTTAAGAATCCTGCAAACTGATGCAATTTCTTATCTGCAAAACAAGTGTAGCACAAGCAGCTGCAATGCAAGCTTTTGCATACTGACCTGCCAATATATCTCTGTCCTAATCTATGGGAAGAGTAGTTATATTTCCATACTCAGTAAATCCTGGGTACCTCACATGGGTCTACAAACAAGGGTGTTAATTGATGCTGGTTGAACGATGAGTTGAACGTTTTGGACCTGAAATAAGACCATCAACTAAAATCAGTGTCTTAGATGTTTGTATACTAATGTGAGAAGTATGGGGAATAATTAGGAAGAACTTGAAATGCTGGTTAATAAATATGATTGTGACATAGCTGGCATCATAGAGATTTGTTGGGGTAATATACATGAGTGCAATACTGGTATTGAAAAGTACAGTTTGCTCAGGAAATACAGGCAGTGTTAAAAAGGGAGGTGGTGTTGCCTTATATTAAAAAAATATATATTTGGACTGAGATAGAGGTGGAAATAAGAGACTGACTTGTTGATAGTTTCTGGGTAAGGATTGAAAGGGGTAAAAAATAAGGCTGATGTCATGGTAGGGGTCTATTACAAATCATCTAACCGGGAAGAAGAGGTGGATGAGGCTTTTTACAACAACTAACAAAATCATTCAAAGCACAGGACTTGGTGATGATGCGGGATTTGAATTACCTGGGCATGTGTTGAGAAAATAACGTGGCAGGACGCAGAATATCCAACAAATTCTTAGAATGTATTTGAGACAGGTTTTTTTTCAGAATATGGAGAAAGCTAGGGGTGAGGCTATTCTAAATTTGATTTTGACAAATAAGGAAGAACTGGTAGAGAATTTGAAAGTGGAAGTCAGCATAGGTGTTCATGATTCTACAGAATGGTAGGAGGGAAAATAATAAAGATAATGGATTTCATGAAAATAAATTTACCAAAATAAGGTGGTTGGTAGGTAATATCCCAGGGGAAGCAAATCTAGGAGGGAAAAACAGTTCGAGAGTTGGTAGTTTTTCAAGTTCCAAAGCGGTAGCTGGGTTAGCCTAGTTCAGCAAAACAAACAGAGTCCTGTGGCACTTGTAAAGACTAACACATTTATTTACTGCATAAGCTTTCATGGGAGAAAATCCCACTTCTCAGATGCTTTGAAGGTGGGGAACTTATAGAATGGGAGGAAAATAAATTCAGGGGAGATGTAAGACATATGTAAGATCTTGTGTCTTACACTTCCCCTGCATTTATTTTTCTCCCATTCTGTAAGTTCTCCATCTTCAAAGTGTTTGAAGTGGGATTTTCTCCCACGGAAGCTCATGCGATAAATAAATTTTAGTCTTTAAAAGTGCCACAGGACTCCTAGTATTTCAAGGAGACATAAGGGCACAATCGCAAACTATCCCACTGCATAGGAGATACAGTAAGTATGGCAAGAGACCACCCTGGCTTAACCAGGAAGTCTTTAATCACCATAAAGGATGAATACAAACAAATAGCACACGTATGTAAGGAAATATAATTAAAAAAACCAAGTTTTTTAAAACAGATGATCTTAAAACCAACGCACTAAAAGGGACAAAACAAGTACAGAAGTAATTCAGATTGGTCAGATTTCTTGTACGAGGCATTTTCAGTACCGTGGATGCATTTGTTTGCAAAAGGATGGGTGACCACTCCAATATGCTATCCTGGCCAGCCGACCTTTTGCGAACAAATGCATTCACGGTGCTTGAAATGCCTTGTACAAGAAGTCTGACCAATCTGAATTACTTCTGTACTTGTTTGGCCCTTTTTAGTGTATTGGTTTTAAGGTCGTCTGTTTTAAAAAACTTGTTTTTTTAAATATTATTTTTCAATCAAGATTAAAAGTAGATCAAATCAAAACCTATGAACATCAGCTTATCCACCCAAGGTGGGGTTCAAACCAGTGAGTGCAGGGTTCCCAGGTGTCTGCCCAAACCCCTGTACCAGATGCGTGACAGGGTGTGTGCTGGATGCAGGTTGTCATTAAAACATATAAACTTTACGCCATCTGCTGGAGAAAGATGCGAAAGCACACAGAATACAGAAAGACAAAGCAAAGTTAATCTAAAGGTTGTCTAACAAAATTAGAAAGGTTAAGGAGCAAAATGAGATTAAACTAGTTAGAGACATCAAGAGTAACAAGAAAATATTCTACAAATACATTAGAAACAAGAGGAAAACCAGGGGCAGGGTAGTTATTCAACAGGGGAGGGAAGGGAAACATAAAGTGTAGAAATGGGGGAAGTGCTAAATGACTTTTTTGTTTTTTCCAAAATGGTAAGTAGCGATAGTGAATGACAGTGAAAATGAGGTAGGATCTGAGGCTAAAATAGGGAAAGAGCAAGTTAAAAATTATTTGCACATTATAGATGTCTTCAAGTCACCAGGACCTCATGAAGTACATCCTGGAATACTCAAGTTGCTGACTGAGGAGATATCTGAGTCATTAGTGATTATCTTTGAAAAGTCATGTAAACAGGAGTGATTCCAGAGGACTGAGAAAGGGCAAATGATAGTACCAGTCTATAAAAAGGGGAATAAAGGCAATCCAGGAAATTACAGACCAGTCTTCTTAACTTCAGTTAGTACCCAGAAAGATAATGGAGCAAATAATTAAGCAATCAATTCTCAAACACCTAGAAGATAATAAGGTGCTAAGAAATCAGGATGGATTTGTCAAGAACAAATTATGTCAAACCAACTGATAGCATTCTTTGACAGATTAACAAACTATGTATTTGGGGGGGAGGGGGGTAGTAGATTGGTATGTCTTGAATTAGTAAGGTTTTTGATACTGTCTCATATGACATTCTCGTGAACAAACTAGGGAGATGCATACTAGATCAGTAGTTTTCGAACTTTTCTCCTCGGGACCCAGTCAAAAAAAAATCATTTATGCCCATGACTCAACAATTATATCCTTCAGCAATGCATTCCAGTCTTTTGGTGGTGGCAGCAGGGGTGCCGCGACCCAATATCTGAGGGTCTGTGATCCAGTACTGATTCCCGACTCGTGGTTTGAAAACCACTGTCCTAGATTATTATAAGGAGGGTGTAAACCTAATTGGAAAACCATTCCAAGAAAGTAGTTATTAATAGTTTTACAGTCAAGCTGGAAGGGCATACTAAGTGGGTGTCCCACAAGGATTTGTTCTGGGTTGCTTCTGTTCATTATCGTTATCAGTCGTTTATATAATGGTCTAGAGAGAACAATTATAAAATTTGTGGATGTTACTAAGCTGGGAGGGGTTACAAGTGCTTTGGAGTATAGGTTTAAAATTCAAAATTATCTGGAGAAATGGTGTGAAGTAAATAGGATGAAATTCAATAAGGGCAAATGCATATTGAATCAAATGCATATTGAATTTCATCCTATTTACTTCACACCATTTCTCCAGTTTGACCTGAGAAGCAATTCTTCCGCTTTACTTTGCACTGATCAGATCTCAGTTAGAGTATTATGTCCATTTCTGGGTATCACCTGTCAGCAGAGACATGGACAAACTGGAGAAATTTCAGAGGAAAGCATAAAAATGATTAAAGATCTAGAAAAAGGGCCTATGATCAAAGATTTAAAAATTGGTTTTGTTTAGTCTGGAGAAGAGAAGACTGTGTGTGTGTGTGTGGCAGGGGGGTGGCATAAGTTTTCAAGTATATGAAAGGTTGTTATAAGGAGGAGTGAGGAAAAAATGTTCTCGTTAACCTCTGAGGATAGGACAAGAAGCAATGGGCTTACATTGCACCAAGGGTGGTTTAGACTGCACATTAGGAAAACCTGTCAAGGTAGTGGAATAAGTTGCCTAGGGAAGCTGTGGAATCTCCATCCTTGGAGATTTTTAAGAGCAGGTTAGACAAATAACTGTCAGGGATGGTTTGGATAATATTTTTGCTGCCATAAATGCAGGGGACAACTATATGACCTTTAGGTCCCTTCCAGTTCTGATTCATTTTCAGTCCTTTGAACCATACAGCCCCTCCTTTCGACTGCAACTCCTAAAAGTATTTGAGTCTATCAGTGATATGGATTGCTGTTTTACATTGTCCTGACCTGATATGATAAATTTATTCTATTAATTTCTCTCTTTCCTGAACTTTATAGTCTGACTGTACAAAGATCAGTGCTAGCAGTGGAAACTGTGAGGGAGGAGTCAGTGGCATGGTGGGGTGTGTGTGTGTGTGTCTCTCTCTCCGTCTCCTTTTTTTTTTTTTTTTTTTTTTTGGTACCAATGTTGGGATTTAGTATTAATGTAATGTTTTGTGTGTCTTTTATTCTAGTCCTAACAAGTTAAATCAAGTAGTGGTTAAAGTGAGGTTAAGTGATATTGTGCTTGTTTGTCTGGATATCTCTGAAAACATTTTGGTGCTTCAACCTCACAATGGCCCGGGGCAATCACACTATGCAATTGCATAATCTTGGATTAAGTGCTTTACAAACACAGGGATCATTTTAAGGCTTGCTTATAAATCATTTTCAGCAGTTGGAAAACTTGTACATAAGAAAGGTTCTAATTTAGAGGCTGTGTAGTAATCCATGATATTTTAAAATATATGTATGTTTTATTTTTTAAGTGTTTCAGTTTAGACTAGGTTATACATTATCTTCTATTGATACTAAAGAGTCTAACCTGATGAACTTTAAGGAGCTGCTTCGAATTTTTTAGCAGACCTTTTTGTGTAAGGCAATATTTACTTCAACATTTGTCATTAATTGACAGTTTCTAGTGACATATATCTGACTCTTGATTTTTGTGGTTTCCTTAAATGACAGATCACCGGATTTGCTAAGTATGAGTGAATATGCTTGTGTGTGTGTGTGTGTGTGTGTGTGTGTGTATTTTTTTTTTTTTTTTAAAAAGTGGAAAAAGAAATGTTGGTTTCCTTTTGATTTATAAAGGTGAATTGATGGACAAAGGGAGTCCTAGAGCTGCTTGACTTGAAAGTAAACATCTAAACTATATGATAGTTGGAGTTACAGTAAATCTTGGGTTGGAGTGCTAGCAGTTCCTGGTTGTTCAAGATGGTGTCTCTGCTCTTTCCTGAGAATTGCACCAAGAATCCTAAACTGTAACTTTTGTTTGTGGAGAAGTGATATAGTAGTGTTGTCTCATTTTTGACCAGGGAGAGTAACTTTAGCTGAATAATAGAGTACACTAGGTGTGCCTCTTGGCCCTAATAATAGCTGTAATAATGACAAGAAAAACTTTAAAAGTGTTTTAACTTGTTGGATTATGGTGTGTCAAGCACGAGTTGTTGCATGGCAGAACTGGAAATATTAGGCAGACCTGTGGTTAGGTATAGAATCTCCTATAATGAATAGAAGTTTTTGGCCACTCCTTGCCTTGCAGTTGCAACTAGAAAGGTGGTGTTTTTGTTAATGTATTTTAAACGCTTCCCCACACTCATAATTTACTATAAATCCAAGTTAGTGAAGTTATTGGAAGTCACAAATAAAACACTTTCTAAGCTTTATTTAAGATTTTGTTTGAACAATTGATAGCATTGAATAAAATATCTGAAAAGTTAAATATGATTTGGTATACACACGCTCTGTCCTTATATTTTTTTTTTATTCTGCATGCCAATTGACTGATGAATACTTAATGGATCAGAATTGCACTGAGGACAGAAGATAATATAGGTTACAAGTTTAATTGCATATTTAGAAAGTTAGAATCCTAGCGTGAAATTTTTAATGTGCTCAACTTTAAATATATTAAATGGACACCATGTTCATTTGAAACAGTGGTAGTTTTAGATGTTTGGAATGATTCTAGATTGTTTCCATTTGCCTGTCTGTTTCAAAGTGCTTTAGAATGCACTACAAAAGCCATCTCTGAGTTTTTTTGTTTTTTGCTAGCTAAATATAGCACCCTTTTGACTTTGATGTATAAAAAAAGAGGTTTCAGATAGTGTCTCAGTGCGGTCTGTTAATTTTAGAATGGGATACTGAAAATCCATCTGTTAATCCTAATGTAATTAGTTTTCATGTCTAGTAGGGTTTTGTGTAAGTTAATTTTTTTTTAAATTGACTGCAAGTACAGTATGAAGTTGTATGATATTATGAAATAAAAGCGTATTGTAATTAACCTTCAAAACTTCAGAATGGTATGCACTAATAGAGAGAAAATCCTCAATTCTGATTTGCTGCTAAGAAATAAATTCATGGGAACAGTGAGGATATTTGCTGCTGCTATTGACTCAGTCTGAAAAGAAATCTTTCCTGTGGTGATGTATGCTATGTTGCTTGCTCCTGGAGAATGTTTGTCTATTGGGGGCCAATGTATTTATTATCAGGAATCTAGAGGGAGTGGGGTAGGGATGAAGAAAGGGAACTCTCAAACTCTGCTCATGAACAGCTCCTCCCACTTGATGCTAAAACACTCCATTCTCTGTAGATCTGCATAACGTTATTGTCACACTATTTTGTTGCATGCTTTCTTTAATTGCAAAATAGTTAATGCTTTTTCATCCTTTGGCTTGACTTACTCCCTTGAAATAAAGACCAGATGTACGCTGGCCGTGGATATCGGTGGCAGTTGAAGGGAGATATGCAAGCTACATAAAATAACTTGTGTTGCAAATTTGTTACCATCTGCGTAGACCAGGCCAGACTGGGAGTTCATACTTTTCCCAGCAGTATGGTTGCAAGTTGTCTGTACTCTTAGGCTTTTATTTTAGGTTCAGATTTTAAGTTATCTTTGGAACCCAAAGGGGCTAGAGGCTTCTTAGAAATGAAAGCTTAGATTGTGCAGTTCAAAATGGTAGCTTCAGGAAAAACAAATCACAGAACCATTGTGAACTGATTCAGTTTGATCCTTGCTGAGGCTAAAACAAGTAATTAGTGAACTATGCAATTGAAAGTGTGGGTCTATTTTGAAAAAGTGGAGTAGAATGTATTGCTTTATACAAGTTCCCAAGGAGTAGCCATGCTAGTCTAGTTCGGCAAAACAAAAGAGGAGTCTTTTGGCACTTTAAAGACTAACAAATTTATTTTTTCCATGAGGCTTCGTGGGCAAAGTCCTACTTCATCAGATGCCACTACCTGCTGCGTTTGAATCTGTACAATTCGCTTGATTTGCTGAAGTAATCTGACCTGATGCAGAGAAATTTTATCTCAGGATTTATCTTTCACTCCTACACTGTAATTTTTTTTTTCAATATAAGTTTTCTGATGAAGTGGGACTTTGCCCACAAAAGCTCATGCGAAAAATAAATTTGTCTTTAAAGTGCCACAAGACTCCTCTTTTGTTTTGCCCTATTCAGTGAATCTGCCCATGTGTATATATCTGCTTACACATATCTGCAGAACTCGAACTTATATGCAAATTTGACTCAGTTGCCTTGGGGTTGAACAGGGACTATGGATTTTTCTCGCATTACATCAAGTGAATTGACCTCCCCCCTCCTCTATGTGCTGTTCCCCAGTGTTTTGAATCCTAACACCTACTTTGATTTGCTGTTACAGCCTGACCTGATGCTATGTCATACACTCCCCTGCATTTTATTTCCTCCCACTCTGTAACTTTCCTATCTTCAAAGCGTCTGACGAAGTGGGATTTTCTCCCATGAAAGCTCATGCGATAAATAAATCTGTTAGTCTTTAAAAGTGCCACAGGACTCTGTTGTCTTTCTACAATAGACTAACACGGCTACCCCTTTGGAATTTGCTTACTTAAGTTACTTTATTGACAAAAGTAAGTCTACTCCTGTTAGCACTGTAGAGCTACGGGATCCTTTTCTGACTCCTACATCAACAAAACTAAAGTGAGTGGAGTTATGCTAATCTACATCAGCTGAGGATCTGCCCTCTAATTTTGTAGACAATAATGAGCTTGGATAAATATGATGGGGTGAAACCTTATAGCAGAAAAAAGCCCTCGTGCTTAAGGAAAGGCCAACTGCAAGATGTTAGAAAGCAAAGTTATGTTACATCCTAATTGCCAAGCAGTTGTTTTTCTTTTACCTTTTCTTGAAGCATCTGGTATTGTGCACTGTCAGATGCAGGATAGTGGCCTTAGATGTACTTTGGTCTTAGCAAGGCAATTTCTGTGTTTGTAACTAGGTAATTCTGTTTGTAACATTGTAACACCATTATTTTTCTAATCTTGACTCCAGGATTTAATAGGAAAGAAACAATATTATTACAGTACACCATGCTAACATAAATCAATTACTTGAAGAATATAATAGTCTAACTCTGAAGCTGTGGTCAGAAAATGTTACTTGTAGCACCTGGGCTTTGTGTGTAGGTGAGCAATATTCAGCAAGTGTTTTAGTATCCTAGAAAGACTCAGTGCTAGTATCTAGTATTTTTTTTGTAGTAGGAATCTAAAATGCATTTGAAAGGACTAGTTTGATAACCTGAAGCATCCTGGGTAGATCTGGAAGCATTAGTATAAGATGGTTTTTAATTTGTGGTTGAATTGATAAAATGAGCCCTGACCTGAAACTTTTGCTTGGTTGGGATAGAGAGCTGTTGAGTGGGCTGACTTCTGGGTAGGATAAGAAGTTTTAGCTCCCCCCCACCATTGACTTCTAAAGTCATTTTGTTAATTTTTGTATGGCCACCTGAGACCCTGAAATGGTATGGCTTGTAAATAGAAAAATAAATTATGGCCACCTTCCTGCAAGATTTGGGAATGTTGCATTAGTGTAAAGAGCATCAGATTTTGATTCCGATGTTAAACTTGTACCTCTCATCATCTATACTAAAAATCAGGGCCCCATAGACTTACTGGAGATCAGACCTACTTTCTTTGGCAAGGCTCCGTGATTTCTGTAGTAATATCGATTGTAAAATATTTCCAGAACATAGAGCTAATGAAATTTAAAAAATGCATCTTGCAGTGAATTTAGAATAATTTCAGCAATATTAAGGATTATTATTATAGAGCTTTATAGTTGAAGTGTTGAGATTTGCACTTAAGAAGGATTAAATCTCCCTCAGTACAAAAAATATTGTCTGATCTCTATGGGTGGAGGAATATGTGCTGTAAATCTGGAAAAGAATATTCTGAGAATTTCCAAGTACAGCTGTTACAAGCATTTAAAAATAACCCCATTTTTATTTTTTTTTAGTTTGACTAAAAATTAGTTTGTTCCTTGTAGCAAAGAGATTTCTGATGCTTGAACATTTAAAACTGATTCACTTACAGGCAATTTAAGCTAATGAATATACAAATAGTTGATTTATGAATACTTAGCTGTAACCATTTCTGTTTACATTACCATGTTTATAAGTTTTGTCAAATTAATTTGTCATGCAGTGTATTTTATGACTATAGAGTTGTATAATTGATTATTGCATCCATTCTGCTCAAAGAGGAAGGGACTCAACACCTCATTTCTGCAAGGTAAAGCTGATAGAGAAGCAATCTTTATTAAATGGACTGACTTGCAACTCATCCAGTTAATTGAATTTGAATTTCATTGGCAGTGCTGTAAGCAGGGACTTGCACCCAGGAATTGTCTCCTTGACCACTGGAAACCCATAAGAGGGAATGCTGAGCAGTGGACTTCCTAAGACTTACAGAAATCCTTCCTACATAATACCTAATGCATGCAATAAGGGAGCTTGTCTACTTGGCCCCCTGTATGCCTGGACAAGCTCCCTTATGCACTGCATTCTTTTCCCTAGCCAATAGCCTACCAACAATCAATGCCCTTCCTCACTGCTCTCTCTCATTAATTATTTGTAAATTGTGTGTGTGGAAAATATATAAATGTTTCATGTCAACCTTTGTAAACTAGCCCATTTCTCCATCTCCTCAAATAACTGAAATCACATTGCCACACAAGCCTTAACTTTTGATTTCTTGATTTTTTTTTTTAACATAATGAATGCATATATGGCTGTGTCTGTATTTCCACAATATTTCTTTGATTTTAGTAATGAGTATTCTACTGGTTTTGTGTGTGTGTGTGAGAGAGTTCTAATGTAAATAAATAGCAGAACATTTTAATACATAATTGATTTAGGAACATAAAGAAAATGTCCAATTTCAAAACAGTGCAAGATTTTAAACGAATTCGCTCCCCTCCCAAAACGCTTGCTCTCTCATTTCTGCCAGGACCTAAAGTAAGGATATTGAGTAACCTAAAGAATCCTGGAGAATTCTCATTACTGGTTAATCTGCAAAAAAATAATTCCATCAAAGAAAGGCTCTTTATTATTATTTAACATGTGAAGTACTGACCAACACATAAACGGTTAAGAGAGTACTCAGCTATCTTTGCTTAACAAATATAGCTAAACATGCATTATCAAACAATTTCTGAAGATACTAGAAAATAACTTTCAAATCCAAAAAGTGGAAACTTCAACTCCAAGCATACAAGAGGCTACTGTATATCTGTTTCTTGGCAATAGAAAAGAACTGAATGTGAACACAAAAAACGAGCCTTGGAACCAATGAGAGTGCTAACTTGAATTTAGAGTAATAAGGAAAGAATGGCTTTTTAAAGTGCTTGCTAATGTCCATTCCCAATTAGATGTGCATGCACCTCCATGCCTGGTCACGAGAAAAGTTTTTGCTCTTAGCATATCCTGTACAGCTGGTCTTGGCACCCTCTGGAATCCCCACACCTGTCGTAGTATATGAGGCACAGCTGGCCCTAGGTCCCCTCTGCTCCTCCTTTCTGCCTGTGATGATTGCTGGACAGAGATATCTAGCTGAAGGCATTGTTAATGGAAGCAGCTCTAAGACCGGCATCCAAACCGGCATGGTCTGCTTCAGTGCTGAGCTCATTGTAGAGTGCGCAGTCGACACCGTCCCCACCTCAGTAGTGGCCCATGTCTGGGACGACTGAGAGGAAGCTGTGTACTGATCGAAGTCGCTCCCTGGCACTGGCCAGGAGGGCAGTACCATGTGATGCACATCAGCATGATACAACAGATTGGCCTCCTCTGGCATTATCTCTGAGGGAACCACCTCTGACACTGGGCAGCTAAGGGCATCGATGCTACTGATTCCACTGATGCCTGAAGTGTTTGAAGCAGTGAGAGCTTTCTTGGTCTTGTCAGAGCCTCTGCCCCCATGTCCTGCGGAGCCCAAAAAGGAGAGTTCCACTGTTGAGGGGAAAGCCCACGTTGGGTTCCCCAATGTGGTGCCATCAGTTGCTGCTGCACAAGGCTCCAGGATTGGTTATTCGCTTTTCAGCCGAGAGTCCCTCAGTCGTGGCATCGATGGCATCACTGATTCAAGTGCCGATCCCCATCACCTCAGCACTGGTGCCGTGTGAACGCGGCTGTGGATTCTGTCCCTTGTCATCTTTGTCACAGAGCAGCGTAGGGGGACCCTGCTGGCACCAATCATCCTACTCGGCACCGTTAAGTTTGCCCGCCAAAAGGAGGAGACACAGAACCCAGTTGCCACATAAGGAGCGCCTAGGTGGCAAATGACATTGAAAGTCTCTGTGGCCTACTGGATGATTGAGAAGTTCAAGCTCATCCTCGGATCAGTCTCTGAAGCGTTGGCACCGCCCTGGCACTGCAGTTCTTCATTGTGGTCACTGAGGAGAAGTACTTCAAAGGGCAAAGCTGTGAAGTTGCTTTGGGATTCCCTGCCCTGACAGCACCCCACTGGGGAAGGTGGCAGGAAGTTCCTTTAGGGTCCTCCAGCAGTAACTTGAAGGAACCTAGAGAGAAGGACTGCATAAAACTGGACCATTGTGGAACTAAATCCACTTTAGCCTCCCCCCGGCCAGCCCCTGGCACAAGGGTGGCCAACTCAGTGTCTGTACTGGGCCCCATTGACACTCCCTCAGGTCATCTAGGGTGTAGTTGGCACCAGCAGTCCCAATGACCCAGTAGTCTTGGGGCCAGAAGAGAACTTGGACCCAGGAGAAGGTCCCTAGGGGAATGCCAGCATCTGTCCCTCGGCCTTATTCCTCATGTTCCCCTGATGAGGCAGTGGCCTAGGGGATCTTGTTTCCTCTTGTTAAGAAAACTGGCCTCTAATCTGGGCCTGGAGGTAGAGGGAGCCTCAGATTCTCTCTTTAATGTGCTGGTAGTAGTGGCCCAGACGGGGTGGCAGGGGGTCCTAAAAACTGTAGAGTCTCTAAGGCAAACTCCTTTTTTTTTCTTTACCCCCCCCCCCACCTCCAACAGGGGCAGAGAAGTACTATGTGCCTGCTAAGCGGTTCGAGTACCTCTACACCAGGGGTCGGCAACCCCGGGCACGCATGCCAGAGCGGCACACGGTGCCACTCAGGCTCCCCCGCTGGCTCCGCAAACTGCGTGGCCAGCAGCTGCGGCGCACGGCTGAGGACCCCGGTTGGCAACACCCCCCTGCTGGCAGTGATGCAGCTCTGGGCAGGCCGGGATGGTGCGGCGCGACCTGCTCCGCTCCCCTCCTGCCATCAGCCCCGCGCTGTCCCTGTGGACGGGAGCTGGCCTTGGGGCGGTGAACCGGAGGCTGGCTAATGCTGGCCCAGGCCCTGGCCCTGGCCAGCAGGGCACCTAAAGCCTGGCCCCGCCCCTGGCACCTGCTGAGGGTGCGGTGGGCAGGGCTGGCACAGGGGGCGGCAAAGGTTGCCGACTCCTGCTCTACGCTCATCCTGCCCCAGGTATTCTAGTAGTGGATGCAGTTAACTAAAAGGAAAGATAAGGCCAACCCGCATCCAACACAAAAAATAAAAGATGCAGAGAGGCTTGACCTTTTTGGCAGGAAAATTTATTCAATGGTTAGCATGCAATACAAGATTTTAAATAGGGAAGTATAATATTAACTCTTTGAAACATTTTGGAAATTCCTCCCTCAGGACAAGTCTTGGACTTCAATACACTGCTGGAGGTGTGCATTGTGGTGGCTGGGGTGCTGCAGACTAGATGGGCAGGGCCATGGTTTCTGTGATGAGTATGAGGGCTTCCTGGCTGCAGGCTTCGGGCCTTTTGCAGTCCATCCAGCAGTCCATCCAGGACCTTCCATTTGATAGGTCGGCTTTGTTTTCTGAACCAAATTGATGGGAAGCTGCTTGTCCTGAAGGACTTGAAAGCAATGCTTCGCTCTCTAGGCCCATACACTCCCAGTTGTCCAGGTGTCAGTTCTGCTGCAGGCCACTCAGCAGCAGCAGCAGCAGCAGCAGGAAGGGTTTCAGTTCCAGACACTGTAAACAAAGGGACAGTGATAAACTCAGAGGCCCTAGAAAAAGGTGCACCTCACGGTCCTCGTCAGGCCCTCTGCCGGGGTTATTAGGACTGTCCTCAATTCCTTTCTAGCATGGGCATTCCTCCCCCAGACTTGGTTGAAAGCGAGGGCAGAAATCATCACCAACTTCCAGCAATGCCTGAGGGCCAGGCACTGCCTGAAGCTGCTGGGTCACAGGCAGCTTCCATGTTCATTATGAAGCTTGCTTGTCTGAGGCTCAGATTGCTTCAGGCCTGGCTGGCATTGGTTTACTGGCCTCAGAGATATCCCATGGACAGGGTGGTTATGAGGCCATTAAAGCTGTTGGCCTCACTGCAGTGGTGGTGGAGGCCACAGTTGGTGTTGAAGGGGATGCGGTTTGAGCAGCTGATCTCATCAGTCACCCTAGTTTCAGATTCCTCCAACCTAGACAGGCGGACTCCTATCAGTGGGCACACACGGAAGGTGGACCAGGAGGGTGGTGAACCTCCACATCAATGTAAAAGAGCTGAGTGCCATATGCCTCACTTGCAAGGTCTTCCTCCACCTCATGGAGGGCAGAGTGGTACAGGTGCTGACAGACAATACAGCAGTTGTATACTGCATAAATCATCCAGGAGGAGCTTGCTTCTTAGCCCTGTGCGAAGAAGCAATTCACCTCTGGGAACTAGCCGTGGGACCCAATTTTCACATAGTGGCTTCTCACCTACCGGGAGAGAGGAACGATGAGGTGGGCCGCCTCAGCAGACGTTTCGTACCACAGCACGATTGGTTGCTGCATCCAGACATGACTTGTTCAGTTTTCCTCAGGTGGGGTTATCCCCATGTGGAACTTTTCATGGATCAGTGGACCCGCAAGTGTCCGCTTTATTGCTCCCTCTTCGGACTTGGAGAGGGCTCCTTGTCCAAATCCTTCCTGAGGGTCCCTGGTGTATGCCTTTCTGCCGGTGCTCCTGATACACGGGTTACTGCTGAATATCAAGAGGGCCAAGGTGGACATCATCCTCATCAGTCACCCCAGCGTGGCTGCGTCAGCTCTGGTACGGTATGCTGTGGGACCTTTCGATGGCCCCATCATGGGAACTGCCTAGGAGTCAGGATCGTCTGACCCAGGATCACGGCTGGCTGTTGCACACGGACCTGGCCTCCTTGCACCTAACAGCCTGGAGGCTACATGGCTGGGTACAGAGGAGAGAGCCTGCTCGGCACAGGTCCAACACCTCTGACACAGGTCGTGTACTGGGCTAAGTGGAAGAGCGTTACCAGTTGGGCCCAGGCCCGAGACATACTCCCAGGCTTCTTGCTGGTACAGATGATCCCGAAGTACCTAATGTACCTTAAGCTCCAGGGACAATACCTAGCCTCCCTAAAAGTCCATCTGGTGGCCATACTGGCCTTCTGTGAGCCTACTGTGGGTGGTGGGAGGATGTCGGTCTTCTCCTACTCAATGGCATATAGATTCTTCAAGGGAGTGGAGAGAGTCTACCCTCATATCTGTGACTCAGTGCACCCTTGGGACTTTAACCTTGTCCTTGCTAGACTGATGGGCTGCCATTTGAGCCTCTGGCTACATGCCTGTTACTAGTATTGTCTTGGAAAGTGTCCTTCCTGGTGGCCATTACCTTGCTTAGGAGGGTCTCTGAGATTAGGGCACTGGCCTCAGAGCCCCCCTGCACAGTCTTCTATAAACATAAGGTGCAGTTAAGGCTGCATCTGGCCTTACTGCCTAAGGAGGTGTCTGTTCCTTTATAATCAAGACATATTTCCTCCTCATCTTTTTTCCAAAATGCCTCACAATGCAGATGGCACGTGCTGGATGTCAGAAAAGCTCTGGCCGCCTACGTTGAGTTCACCAGGCCATTCTGGAGATCGACCCAGCTTTTCGTTTCCATCATGGATCGGATGAAGGTCCTGCTGGTGCCTACATAGCAGATTTCATGATGGATTATTGTCTACATCAAAGCCTGCAGCCTTCTTTATGCTGGTGTCAATCCAGGAGATTTGCAGAGCTGCCTGCTGATCGTCAGTCCACACCTTCACGTTTCATTATGCCTTCATACAACAGGCAATGGATGATGCAAGCTTCGGGAGGGCAGTGCTACAGGCAGCTCATCCCATCATAGTTGGGAATGGACATGAATAAGTACTCGAATGAGAAAGAAAAGTTACTTACCAATAACTGTAGTTCTTTGAGATGTTTTATTGAGTTAGTTGAAAAAAGGGACTGAGGGGGCATAGGGCTGGCAGCGACTCGTATACCATGGTATGCATGCGGGATTACAGGGTGTGTCGAGATTGGCCCCATGGGATATGATAAAGGCTAAAAGTTTTCCGGTAACTGTGTACGGAGGCGTGTGCTCACCTAATTGGGAATGGACATGAGCAGTAAATCTTGAAGAGCTACAATTATGGTAAGTAACAGCTCTTTCCCAGATTTGTACCAGTATGAAGATAAAGGATTTCAGGTAAGCAAGTTGTAAGGAATTAATTAAAGGAGGGCCTGATTCTTCCACCCATGCTCATATTTAGCAGTACTTTACTTTGCAAGTCTTGTTGAAATGACCAGGACTACTTTCACAGTTGTTGCTTATTACAGAATTGTAAAGAAAAAGCCAAGAAAATTAGTGCACTGGCTTCTGGGATGATGTTCTTCATGTTTTCTCTTTGGACCCATCCCATTTTTCTGGCCATGATATGCAAATCACCAAAGAGTATGAATCAGACTTAGATTAAGAATTCTTACATTAGTTACTTGTGTTAACCAGTTGTTATTGCCTTCAAAACTTTTTTTATCCTCATTTTGAGATTAAAATTTATTGGGAATTACAATTCCTCCATTTCTCAATTATCTTTAGATGAAATTGAAATACTTGATGATACTAATGCATGAAAAAATGTATTCATGATACTAAACCATTAAGAATTTATTTTTGCTTTGATTCATGGTTTAAACAAATTGGGAATGGTCACACCTTAGTGTGAAATACATTTTCAAAGTTGGGCCTATGGGGTTTTCCTAGTTTTCACACATTATGGTTGTCTCTGGGTTAATATTTCACTGGCATCAGTCACTGCATAGCACAGAGGGCCTTTGTGTGAAAGAGCTCTGATTTCTTCATGGGTTGCCAAAATTTTGTAAATGGGTTGGCAGTATTCATGCCCGGCTTTACATGAGATTTATATGGCAGAAATTAAACCATAAAAGTTGAACTAAAAAACACAACATTATGAAGTCTATTATAAAAATTAGTCTTCTAATGTAAAAGCCAAATGGAAACTATGGTATGAAAAGTATCTGAGTATGATTGATGGCCTAGTTTCTTGCTTAAATTTTAGCTTTTTTAAAAAACAAGTTTAAAAATAAGAGGGATATTTTCAAAAAGGACACAGAGAACTTAGGCCTATCAGTGGGACTTGTCTAACTCTTCTTTGGGCTTTTGCAAATTTCTCCCTCAAAGTGTGGTTATCCAGGAGACTTTGTCCACATCCTTGGTCTATATTATCTTGTATGTTGGATGTGGTTTGTGTTTGCATGAGCCTTGTCTTCACTGATGGTCTACCAGCTCAGTAAACAGTAATGTCAATGGGCTCTGCATATCATCAAGAGTTTTGTCCACAAGAACAATGTCCATTATGCAAATGTGTGGCTGCTGGGGAGGATAAAAATGGGGAGAAAATGCTTGCTTCTCCTCCGAGTAGTGTCCCTGTGGGTGCTCTACCGTAGGTGTGCGCGCCCGCGCACACCACGGATCGGCGATGTCCCTAGCTATACTCACCAGGGTCGCACGACCGGAGGGGACTGTCTTGTGGACAGTTTTGGCGCCCTGCCACGGTCGCGCGACCTGAGCCTCCCTCAGTTTCTCTCTCACCGCTCGCGGCCACAGACGTAGTTAGGGAACTCTCCCCTCACTCGCCATAACTTCTTCTTTTTCCTTTCCTTTTTTCCTCATCCCTAAGTTGTTTTCTTTCAATTATTCTTCTTCCATTCTTCTTTAAAAAACCCCAAAAAACCCCAAAACTAGACTGAGACAAAACAGCGCACGAACCGGGAGCCGGCAAGATGCCGGGCTCCCCGGGATTCAAGCGCTGTGAAACCTGTCGGGAAGCCATGCCCGCTTCGGACGGGCACCCGACCTGCATTAAATGCCTGGGCGAGGAGCATAACATGGCAAAATGCTCCCACTGTCGCAACTTGAGCACAAGAGCGAGATGTGACCGTGAACTCCATCTCAAGCTCTAGCTCATGGAGAAGTCCCTCCAACCGGCTTCAGACCCTGGCCAGGAGAAAGTCTCGTCAGCCCCAGCGCTGACAAAGAGACATTTAACCCTGCTGCCGGGGCTTCATAATCGGAGGAAGTCCCGGACACCGTCTCCAATAAGGAGACAAACGTGTGAAATGGAGGCTCAAGGTCCCTCCAACACGCCAACAAGGAGGACGGACACACAGCCCCGTCCACCGGACCCGGACCCTACCGGCAAGGACACCCTGGTACTGTCGGAACCGCCAAAAACACTGGCACTGATGAAAACGCTGGCGCCGAGATACTCGGAGCCAGCACCGGCACCAATGCCAGCAGCAACCCCCGGAACAGCACCGGCTCCGCAAGAAGCGGTGCCACAACAGCTGACTTTGACAGCGGCCCCGATTCATACGAATACCTCAGCACTGCTCACCTCTTCTCTCCCTAATCCAGAATCGGGCCCTGCCTCCAATCTAGAACCAGCTCCACCGGCGCCTAGGAAACAAAAGGAGAAGAGAAGACATATTGACATTCAGGTCCCTCCATCTCCTCAACCACATCTGGACAGCTGTGCACTTTCCCCCAGACCTGACATCAGACCTCCTCATTATCCCTACGACCGAGGAGAAGACTACTATTGGCCACATCCGCCCAGTGCTGAGGGACACCGCTACAGCCATGACACACAGGACCACAGTCATCGGATGCCACATTACCCGTGGTACCCACCACCGTGGTATGCTCCACCCTATAACTACCCACCGCAATGGGACTTTTGGTCCAGATATTCAGGCATGAGCCCCAGATCAAGGTCACCTACATGTTCGACCCACTCCCAACAAAGTGACCCTTCACATGAAGCTGATGGATCTCACCAAACAGTGCAGGATTCTCCTAAGGGAAACCCCACATCTCTTCCAGATGACACCTTGCCAGCTTCACCACCTGCATCAAATGATGACTTCAAGCAGTTTCAGGACCTTTTTCGGAGAGTGGCCGAATCACAGGAAATATGTATACAGGAGTCCAATGACTCACAATATAAGCTATGGAGGATCCTGCAAACCAGACCAGCAAGTCGAATGGCCCTTCCCATGGATGAGGGAATTCTGGAACCAGCTGACAATATCTGGCAAACGCCAGCATCAATTCCCCCAACATCAAGGAGGATAGATAAAAAATACTATATACAGGGCAAGTCGTCAGAATTTTTATTCACGCACCCCCCACCGAACTCCCTGGTAGTAGAAGCGGCTAATCACAGGGGCAAACAATCTTTCAATAAGTCAGCACCCCACGACAAAGATGACAAGAGACTTGACCTCCTTGGCAAGAAGACATATACATCATCTACCCTTCTACTGAGAATTTCTAATTACTCAGCTTTATTAGCAAACTATGACTATGACAACTATTTAAAACTTGCAGATTTCATCAAGTTCATACCAAAAGAAAAACAGATACAGTTCCACGCAATCATAAAAGAAGGCCAACTGATTTCTAGAACAGCTCTCCAGACAGCACGGGATGTTGCGGACACCTCTTCAAGAATTATGGCAACGGGCATTGTCATGCGCAGAGTCTCATGGCTCCACTCAGCAGACCTACCGAAGCCCTTACAATCTACGATAGAGGACCTGCCCTTCGATCGGAAGAAACTCTTTGCAGAGAACGCAGACGACATGATGCATACGTCGAAAGACTCTCATGCTACCTTACGGATGTTTGGTATCTACCCACAACCACCAAAAAGGAAACCATTACAATACCAACCATACACTCCATGCTACCAGTCCTACTATCAAACACAATTTCAGCATAGACAACAATACAGAAGGCAGGACTCCTTCACCTTCAGGAACCGCCAACGTCCTCAGCGCAGGAGACAACCATCAAACCAACCTCCAGCGCCACAAACCGCCCCGAACAAACCCCAATTTTGATGTTCAAGCCGAGGGCTTGCAACAAACCAGAGCTTCTCAGTTACCAACCATAACTCAGTGTTACCAGTTCTGCCTCAGAAATTTCTATCCACAATGGACCGTAATCACATCAGACAAATGGGTCCTACAAATCATCAAAATAGGATATACCATCCCTTTCGTGATAAAACCCATACCACATTACCCTTCCCCCGTCCCTCTTCAGGGACACCTCTCACGAACCAATCTTCTACCAGGAGGCATTACACCTCCTACATCTGGGAGCCATAGAAAGGGTCCCACCAGAACACAGGAGGAAGGGAGTATACTCACCGTACTTCCTCACAGAGAAAAAAACAGGTGGTTGGAGACCAATCCTAGACTTAAGTAGGCTGAACAAATTTGTCAAGCAACAAAAATTCAAAATGGTAACCCTCACAACCATAATACCATCATTGGACAGAAACGACTGGTTCGCATCCTTCGACCTTCAGGACACATATTTTTATGTTACAATCCACCCAGCACATCGAAGATACTTAAGGTTTGTTATAGGCACCTTTATACCCACCCAAACCATAGAATTCATAGGTGCCCGCATAGATTCAACACTAGGGAAGGCCTTCTTGCCACAACAGAGGGCTCAGAACATAGAGAACCACACATCTCAGAGAACTCCAGTTACTACACCAAGGTGAGCAACCTTCCTTTCTACATGAGGAGGATGACAAAATGATCTCCCCTAAAGGGGTCTGAAGGAATCTATAACTGCTTGTATTAAAGACCACATACCTGCAAAGTGTATTTTTGAGCATGTTAGAGGCCATATTCCTGCAAAGTTTATTTTTTAACATAAATGTGTTTATATCCAAGTGTGATGTAAATTATTCTGAGACCATGGGCAAAAAAACAATTTATCTGGAGCTTGACAGAGGATCTGAAATTAATTTAGATTCTAAGATAGGCCAAAGAGCTATTTAATATTCAGATTGTGGTATAGGAAATGCAAAAGCTAAGATGCTGCTACAATAGCTTCTATTATTAAAAGCCAAACTTGCTGTCTCAAGTGAAGAAAAAATTGGGAGCAAGATTTGATTGATCCATTTTAAGATACAAAACTGATGTCATCCCTCTTTTAAATATGTTAAGCATAAATTCAAAAACAAATCCACTGAAAGAATATTTGATATCTCAAACATGCAGGACTGCTTGTACGAATTGTGCTGAATAAGGTCCTGATTTTACAAATCCATACATGTTTAACTTTACACAGTTAGGTTATGTCTATACTTGTTAATTTAAGTCGACTTAGCATGTCCACACTTAAAATTTAAGTCGACTTTGAGGAGACCCTACAAAATCGACTGAGTGTCCATACTGGATGCCTAGGTCAACTTGTAGAGGCTAGGTGGACCTGGGACAGGTCCACAGTGGCAGGGGGGCACCCCTTGCCAAGTGCCAGGGGGCTCAGCTTTTGTGCCCCATTGTACCTTGGTACAATGGGGCAAAGGGGGACAGGGACCCTGGCAGGGCATAGGGGCAGGGTGGGCAGGGCTCTGCCCTGCCCTTTGGGGGGGCATGCCAGGCTCTCCCTGTGCCAGCTACCCTGGCAGGGAGGGCAGTGGGGAAGCCCTGGAGGGGCTTAGTCGACCTAGGGGTACTCCACATTTACACTGGCTTAAGTTGACTTTAGAAAGTCGACTTAAAAGGAGGTTTAACAAAGTCGACTTAATTTTTCCTTAAGTTGACTTAGGCAGCTGCTTAAGTCGACTTAAGGAAAGTGTAGTGTAGACGCAGAGTAAATTAAGTCGACTTAAGCAAGCTTAAATCGACTTAATTTACAAGTGTAGACGCACCCTTAGAGAAAACTGAGTGACTGAGATGCATCAAACTTTCAGTAAAGTGGAAAAAGACCTTTGTCTTATAGAAAGTTGTGACTCAGTTTGATCAGAAAATGTTGAAAGGGTGTGCGCAACTTAAAAAATTCTGAATGTAATATATTTTGGATTGTTTTATGTAAAATGGTTGAGTGATATTGCTGTTGGAATTTATAAAATGAACCTTTTCCCAATGTAACGTATTGGTGTATAATCCAGACCAGTGAGAGACTATCACATGTACCCTGCAACCCTGAGTGCTTTACAAAGCCATGCTGCAGTAGCTCTTGCCTGGGTTGCTGACAAACAGCCTTCCAGCACAGAAGCCTCACCCTGAGGTTCTGTGTGTAACTGCAACCTGCCATCCACGCCATGGGTTTTAGAAGCTTTGGTTGCTTCTGCAGGGTGATCTCAAAACACTCCAATTTTCCCCTAAAAATGTATGTCTTGTACTTACATCTTTTTCCTAGACAGTCCAAATATGTTGTCTGTTGTTCCTTTAGAGAAATAATATGCACCAGTTTATTACCTAAAATAGTTATCCAGACACTTAACACACTAGATTAGATAAAGCAATAAAAGCAAGTTTACCAATTACAAAGAAAGAGTTAAAATGAGCTCCAGCATAAGACAAGTCAGAAATGGTTACAAATGCTTTCTAGCGCCCAGTTCAACTATATTAGATTCAAGCAAAGCTTCTCACATGTTTTAAGCAGTCTTACTGACCCAATTCTTCAGGTCAGGATCCTTCTCCCCAGAGTCCAAGGGCTGCTTATTTTGTCTTCTCGTGTTCAAAAAGTGAGATGGTTAGGGTGAGAGATGGGGCTAGGTTTCTTGGAGTATTTGCTCCTCCTTTTTATAGTTTCAGTCCCCTCTTGAAAACAATTCTAGCTGAGAATCAGGATACAAATAATCTGTGTGGAAGGATGTTCTCTGTTGTTTTTTTTCTTCACCTTTTGTATACTCACAGCACATTTCTTTGTTTCCTCCCTTACCCTTTTCTGCACGATGACTTTGTTTATTATTTAAATGCAAATTAGGGCAAGCATACTCTCCTTTGTTTAGAACAGGTCTGTTTGACCAGTTTGGTGCTATGTGAGTCTGAATATGTATTTTTAACATCATACAGAGGGAACTTGAAAACTTTACATATAATGCTGCTCCTCCCATTTTAGCATGATATTGCTGATCACAAGTTGAATTTTCAAATGATACCTCCCAAATCATACCTTATAGAAAGATTATTACAGTAGTGTGTAGGGTAAGGCTAAAGTGATGTATTCAATTATGCCTAGTTAGGAGTAACCCTTCTATTTGATCTCTTTTTACATAAAATACCCCATTTTTAATGAGTTCAGTGATTCCACTTTCCTTTCTGTCTTTAGAGCATTATTTCCATAAGGTTGAGAACTTGTAGGTTAAAACCAAAACCCATAAAACAGTGATATCTTGAGGCAACCAAACTTGGAGAGTGTAATGTAAAACTTACCTATCACCCTTAACTAGTGAAAGTACTGGGCCCACTGCATCAGAGACAACGACTAGAATCTTTTATTAGCAACAGATGGTGAGTTCTTGAGTGAATGTCATCAAATAAAAGTTAGGTCAGAAAGAGTTGTAATGAAATTTGATTAAAACAAACAAGGAGTCCTTTGGCACTTCTAAAGACTAACAAGTTTGTCTATCTCGGAAGCTTTTGTGGGTATAATCCCACTTCATCAGATGCATGAAATGTTGTTTCTCTTGGATTTCAGGCAATTAGGTTTTTCTAAATATTGTTTTTAATTACTTTTTTGTTTTCCTTTTTATATTTTTGTAATTGACATTCTCTTCTGTTTGCTAAATCTACATAACAGGGTGTTATGTTATGGGTCTGTTGAGTATTAAACACTGCTTTTTGTAAGATGTATCGTGTAATATTTGTTCCTTAATTTTGTTGTGGAAAAGATGTCATGTATGTATTTGCATTTGTAGATTGCTTTACTTTCTTGAAAACCAGTAAATCTTGTAGATAGTATTGCTTTTGACTGCACATAATGGATAAGATATACAGAAGCGGATTAAGGAAATCTGGGGCCCTGGGTACAAATCAAAAGAGGTGTTAGGATTCAAACACTGGAAACAGCACATAGAGGAACGTGAGGTCAAATCACCTGTTGTAATGAGAGAAAAATCCATAGTCGCTGTTTAACCCCAAGGCAACTGAGTCAAATTTGCATATAAATTTGAGTTCTGCAGTTTCTCTTTGAAGCCGTGTTTGAATCATAACACCTATTTTGATTTGCTGTTACAGCCTGACTTGATCCTATGTCATATACTCCCCTGGATTTCATTTCCTCCCATTCTGTAAGTTTCCCATCTTCAAAGTGTCCGATGAAGTGGGATTTTCTCCTATGAAAGCTCAAGTGATAAATAAATCTATTAGTCTTTAAAAGTGCCACAGGACTCTGTTGGTTTCTCTGCAATAGACTAACACGGCTACCCCTTTGGACCTTTATTTTAGAGTTGCTTTAAGCCTTAAGTATGCTGATTTGGAAGGAGAAAGAAGAATGTAAAGAAGGTTGCAACTTGTCATCTTGTGTAATCTTTCATTTCAAAATGGCTGGTTATGAAGGATTTTGCTTATCTATAGCAGGGGTTCTCTTTTTTTTCCCCCTTGAAACTCCCTTTGAAAATATTTCAGGCTGTGATAATTTCCACACCCTTCTCCCTTAACCCCTCCCCCCAATGCCATACCACTCCTCCCACATACTATGCCAGCCTTTTGTGCTGCTGCCTAGGGGAGTGGGGGTGCTGCCTTCAGAGCACCTGGCCAGTAGCTGTATTTTTCTGACTGCACAGTTCTGAAGGGATAAACTGGATAAACTCTCCTCTCAGTTCTCAGCACTGTTTTTCATGTTTAAAATGAGAAGCCATTTATTATATTTAAGATCCCATAGAGATACACAACTTGAAACTATAATAAAATTGGGAGATTTCCTTTCTTCAAAAGCAGTAGATGGCAGGAAGTTTTTCCAGACAGTTATTTTTAGAATTATGATCTCCTGATGCCCAATAGTTAAATATAGAAAGTCTGAAAGTACATTAATTTCAAAACGTCTAATCATCATAAAATAAGAATGTACACCTTTCTTACATTAATTAATGCTCAAAGTGCTGGGCAGTTAAGTTTTAGTGTGGCTTCGTAGAAAAAAAATGAAAACTTATACATCTGTCTACAATTAGAAAATGGATGTTTTTAAATTTTATTTTGTAAGTAAAAACATGTTACATCTAAGGAAAGTAGAACTTTTCATGCATTTATTAAAACATACACAGATACCCCCACTGCTCTAAACCGTTGAGTCTAATCCTCTTTATTTTTAACTTTCTTTTTGCCACATTTAACAACTTGTGTGATTAAAAGTCCCCGCCTTTGCAGGGAAAAAAAGGTTAGGTACAATTACTTCTAGTGACTGTCAAGACCATTTCTGACTTTGCTGGACAAGTCTTTGAGTGTTTCTGTTCTGTCCTTTTGACCTTTCTCTAGAGCAGTGTAAATGAAATTTGGGCCAACATAGAAAGATTTTCAATCTTCCGGATCCTTGGCAAGCTCACTAAACTTGATTCCTTGAACTTTGGTCTCCACTTGATGTTGCACTTTTCAGAATGGGATAATAAGGTAATCCCAAGTTTTTTGTCGTTGATTATTTTTGGTGGGATTTCTTTCTTTCTTTCTTTCTTTCTTTCTTTCTTTCTTTCTTTCTTTCTTTCTTTCTTTCTTTCTTTGGTATTAGGATGGTTATACTATTAGTTTTGTTTCACTGATGAAAAAAATTAATCAGATGATAAAAGTTCAAATTTCTCCATTTCATGTAGTCATTTTTTTGTTTCCTGCTGCTCGGTTGGAAAAAAGAGCCTTAGAATCTCAGTAGATGTAAGTTTTTCTGGTTACAGAAATTAAATCAAAACTTTAGAAATGTACCATTCTGATGTAAAGGAAAGGATTTACCTGTAAGCTTTAGGTCAGAAAAGTCGTGGTCCCCTGTAAGCTTTAGGTCAGATAAGTCATGAGTTATTGTGTCAAAAGGGTGTAGTTGGATAATAATTAAGCATTTACCAGGCATTCTACAGATTGTAAAGATTGAGTATTGCTTGAAATGTGTTTGGCAACAAAAACAAACTTAAACTTCCTTTCAAGTAATTTATATGGGTTATTAACCATATGTACTTTATGACTCATTTGTAGACTTTCCTCTGAAAAACATACTTTGTCCATCGTTCAGCTCTACTCCCTGAGAGAAGCGGACAACAAATTGTTTAGTCAGTCCTCAGGTTTTTAGAGAGATTAGATTATCTCCAAATAGTGGTTAAAGTAAGTGAGAACTCCATTCCTGGGTCCCATAAATTTCATTCCTATGGGAAGGGGGCCCAGAGAGTAGGAAGATTCTGGGGCCCATTCCGGGGCCCATCAAATTATACTTTAACCACCGTCTCCAAAGTCTGTTCAAATTCCTTCTCTAAACTTCTTGCTCAGCCTTTGGTTACTGATGCCCACTCCCAAACACATTCTGGAATCCAATCTTAAATTTTAATTCAGTTAAAAGCAAGTCAGAAGAGGAACTGATTACATTCACTTCTAATATTACCATCTCCCAATCTTTTTCTGTTGCACTACTTCTCCTTTACTACCTCTTTACATCTTGTTTGTCTCCCTTACTATGGTAAGATTAATTTAATTCCATGTTTCTGGAAAAAAGGGATGTGCCAGTGTAGTTGTCCGTAAAATGTTGTGTGCATAGGGTTACCATATTCGAACTTTAAAAAAAGAGGACACTCTGGAGCAGGGATGCCAGGCCAGTCCTGCACCAGACTGGCTCCATACCAGGGCTGGATTAGAGGGGCTCCAACCCCGGCCACCCAGTTTCTGGGGTCCACCCAGCATTTCCATCTGCACAGCAGGGGTGTTGCTAGATGCAAAAACACTCAGGGCATGGCCCGAGCCCAATCCCCCTGCCATGCTTGCTCCCCCTACCCCTCAATCCACCACCCCACCATGCTTGTGCCCCCACCCCCTTAATCCCCCAACTCCCACTGCAGTTGATCCTCCACTCCCCCAGCCAAGCTTGCCCCCCAAATCCACCACCCTCTGCCACGCAAGCCCCCCACAGCCACCTCTCCCCCCTGCACTCCACTTGTTGGCAGGGCCCACCAAAGTTCACCACGTGGGACAGGTTGTTAGGGCTGAAGCAGAATCTTTTCTCCAGCTCCCCCACCTCCTTTCCCTTCCCAGCTGGCTCTTATCTCCAGCTTCCCCTTCTCCCTCCCCTCTCCTGGTGTGGCTCTTCTCCCCAGACTCCCTCCCGGCACCACTCTTCTCCCCAGCTCCCTCTTCTCCCTCCTCTCTTCTGGTGCAGCTCTTTTCCCTAGCCCTTCTCCTTCCTCCCCTTTCCCCCGGACACAAAAGAAACCCGGCTGGACAGAGAGATTATGCTGGAAAAAGAGGACGTCTGGCAAAAACTGGACATATGGCAACCCTAGTGTGCACCTCTTGGACTATATAGAAACCTTAATTCTGTAATGGTACATCTACATAGTCTCTGTGAAAGTGTTCCCAGCTTGGTTAAACAGTGTACTAGCTGTGCTTGTCTTCGAGCTCAGACAACAGCAGTATGGCCACGCAGGCCCATCCATCCAAGCACTTATCCAGGGTGTTAGGTGGATTTGTACTTGCGAGTCTAGCCTGAACCACCACTATTGTTGCTGCAACTACTATTCTAATGAGCTAGTTTCAGCACAGCTAGTTTATCTGTCTGTTTGTGCTAGGCAGCATGCTTCTAGCTGCTGTGTGTAGATATCTATGGTGACTGAAGTGTGTTTCTAACTGGAAGGCATTGTCTTGTTTTGGAGCTTCCTCTTTTGGGAAGAGGTGGCAAAATAAATAGTGTTGCACATCAAAAGAGCATTTTAATCATGGCCAAAATATTAAGCCTGACCTACTATCTTATCTGACTTATTGGATTGGGCACAGCAAGTAGGGGGGAATTACACTGAACATATATTAATGTTGAATAGTCGATTCCTCTTTCTTTCCTAGCTGGCTTTTTCTATTTATTGAGCCTTGCACCAACTCATAACAATACATGGCTGGGTCCTCAACATTGAAAAGATGTGCAATGTAAAAGGACATGTTTAATCATGATCTAACTTTTGTCAAAACTGTCATCCCATCCAATTCCCCCCCACCTTCATGTTTTACTTTACTTTCAGTGTGATTGCTTTGTACAGTATCACAAATATCTGAGACAATTCCTATTACCGTATTTCCCCAACGATAAGCCGCCCCACATTATAGGCCGCCCCATTCTATAAGCCGCAGAAAATGCTCATTTATGTTTTAAAACTCTAAGATAAGCCGCCCCATGTTGTTAGCCGTGGCGTTACTGAATTTACCAATCTGAAGTAAAAGCATCTAATTTGGCATGCCCCTGGAGGCCTTTGCATGTTTTTGGATAGGCCGCCCCATTTAAGCAAGCCGCACCCAATACGCAGGTTTGTAAAATTGATGTATAAGCCGCGGCCTATCGTTGGGGAAATACGGTACTACCACACCATAGACCTATAACCATCGTTTATTTTATATATAACCTAGATTTTGGCAAATGATACCTCCTTTGATTTCTCAAAGAATTTTTGTCATATTGGTAAATAGAAAGGCATTTCCAACTTCAATATTTAATACATTTTTTTGCCTTTTTAATTTTTAACCATACTCTGAAACTGTACTAGTGGGTGCATTTATTGGATGATGAAAATTGTGTATCATTAACCTAATATAGCACCTCCCTTTGTCTTTTATAGCAGTAGGATAACCTAGTGAAAAATATTTGTCCCATTTTCAAAAATGATTTTAGTTTAAATCACTTTTGAAAATGGGAGTTAGTCTAAAATCACTGAAATGCCTTTGAAAATTGTACTCAATCTTATTCATTTCTGCCTAGTTCTATGCAACCCCCTCCATCCCGCCACAATCCTTCATCTTCCAGAGATTTGTTCCTATCCTCTTCTTGCTCCCTCCATGAAGGCCAGTCTTGCAGTTTGAGAAACTTTGTCCTATGTCATTTGATATGCTTTTTTTTAATGGGTTGGTTGATGAAGAAAGTTTAAGTTATTAGACTTCATCTTAAATCTTGATTTAAATCTGTTATGTCCCATGGATATGTATTTTGGTCTAGTTCTTGATGAATATTTGCCTCTGTCAGAGAATCACCATGTATCTCCTGGATTTATAGTCTTTAATTAGGAGAGATGCAGGGACAGGACTAGTAGAAATGTTGTACTCCAAGATTGTGATGCATTGGGAAGATGATATTTGGACTGGAGGGAAAACTTTCAGAGACTTATTTTGTCAGTGCCATCAGTTAGTTCATAAGAACTAAAATCTGAATTCATCCCCTCTAAAGTATTTTTAAAATGCACTCACAAAAGCTACAATACTGCAGGTTCTGCTGAACTTTCTGTAGAACACTATAACATTTGTGATTTTTTGCAATAGTTAACTTGGCACACAAGAAGGGAGGGAAAGATGGAGAGATGCTAACAGTTAACTTCTTTCCAGAGACCATAAAGGCTCCATTATATTTTATCTTGCTGGCAACACTTTACCGGGATTTTATGGTATGAAGAAACGTTAATATATTAAACAGAACACAGAATGAGAGGAATAGAGCTATATTTTCTAGGAAAGAATGTAAAAAGATGCTTTGGGCTGTAAAAACAAATTTTTGTAATGAAGCATTTTATTGAAAATTATTTTCAGTAAGATTATGTGAACACAGCAACGACAGCAATTTTTTATAGCTTGAATTTATTTCAACCTTTCACTGTAATCTGTTGTTATTACTATCATTGATATTACTACCAGCTGCTCTCTCTACTCTTCTTCATTGTTCTCAGCTGCACAGATAGTTGATGAATTTAAAAGAAGGGTACAAATTACATATCTTATTTTTCAAATGGAAAGGAAACAAGATTCCTATGTAGATTAGTATTTTAACCATTTTTAAATTTACTCTTTGTTAAAAAGTAGGACATGAGCTATTCATAGCTGATATATTGGATTACAAGAAATTATAAACATTATTCTTTAACTTCCTCCCTGAAAGGAGTAAAAAAGGAGAATGCCATGTTGGAGAAGTCTTCTATAGACAGGAAGTAAAATTGAATGATGTCCATGGACAAAACAGTAATACATTTACACTATTTAATGGAAATACAAATATGCATGGTTCAGGCAAAATTGAGCACTTCTCAAGATCACCAGTTGCAGTATTTACCTACAGAAGATAATTAAAATATTTCCAATTCAGGCTTCAGGGTAATTTCCAACCGTACTATAATTTAAAGGCTAGTTACCAGGAGACTTGTGAAGTATGATTTATCACTAGCTACTTGGCCAAGTTAGCTACCTACAACACCTGATTTATTTTCCCTAATAACTTTCATATTAATTGCTCTCAAGCTCAAACATTCTATGACCAGGCTTGTGAATTACTGATCTATCATAGTTTGCCTGGAGAATAATGCTTTTTTTAAATGCCTGGATGTGTATGTATGCAGTATTGTTGAAGTTGTCAGTCCACGGATATTAGAGAGACAAGAATGGTGAAATAATATATTTATTGGACCAGTTTCTATTGGTGAGAGAGGCAAGCTGTTGAGCTTACATAGAGATCTTCAGGTTTGGGAAACTTACTCGGCGTTGCACCTAAATACAAGATGGAACAGACCATTTAACATCAGGGGCATTGCTGCCATAGAGCACAGGGGGCACAAGCCCTGAATGTGCCCAGCAGCGCCTCGAGTCTCACCGAGCTACTGAGCTGCTGGTGGGGCCATTTTAAATTTTCCACCCTCCTTCACTCATAGGCACGCAGCCTGGGTGGGAAATGTAAACAGCTGCCTGGGCTCTGCCATGTCTGAGGCTCCCCAGCTCCACAACAAGGTAAGTGCTGTGGAGGGCTGGGGGGCCTTCGGAGCTGGGAGTGGGGGAAAGAAAAGAAAGGGGTGCTCAGGCGCCCGTCCTGTCGCAGGGCTTGGCTGGCACATAGGGGCCCCACCAGCAGAAGAGGGTCTGGCTTGGGGCTGTTGGTGCTGGGGCTGCTGGAGGCGTGGCTGGAGCAGGCCTGGGGGAGGCGGGGCCTGTGTGCCTTGAATATTTTTAGGGGCAGCAATGCCCCTGTTTAACATAAGTTGTTAACACGTGTCAAAGGGCCGTTTATGTAGCAGCTGACATGATGATCTTCTGCAAATGATACACCTAGTTTCCTATCCTTTTCCCTCAATTGACTGATGCCTATGAGTTCCATCAAACTTACTGTTTTTAATCAAATCTGTACTCTCCAATGGGCAATGTGTAAGTTCGAACTTGTAGTCAGTCTACATCTCTATGTGTGTGTATATACCTATGTTGCTGGCAATGTTTATTAGAAAATTCTGCAGAATATCGGCAGCTCTCAAGAAGAGGACCTAGCTGATCATTAGCCATAAAATTCCTTTCTTGGACTAATATTTAAAGAATGCCTGTCGTTTACATGGTGGAAGGTAATAGTTGAAGCCCTCCAGAAGTGCAAGATATATACCTGATTTGAAGCATGTAATTGCCATAGTCAATTACCATATTTAAGCTAAAATAATTTTAGAGAAACTTAAACTGGTTTAAGTGCCTCAGTGTTAGGGGTTTGCATCAGTTCAACTTGATCAACTGCAAATCAGTTTAACTAAACTGGTTTTATATTTCTCAGATAAGCAAGGTATAACCCTGAATGAAAGTGACAGTTAAACCCACACTGATATGGATGGATGGGCTTTTCAAGTGGTCTTTATAAGGCCCCACAGGACTAAGACCCAGACCTGCATGTGTATCAAGCAGCTGACCTACCCAGGCTATTTATTACCCAGTAACAGCCATAACCAGCTTGTGCTACACTTCCCATGACCTGCTTTGGAGAGAGACCTGGGGAAATTCTGCCTCCAGACGCTGACACAGAGCAGCCTCATAGCTCCTGATTGACTGACTCCCTGTCACATATAAACACAAGGGGCATTCCAGGAAGTATCCAGGCAACATCATGGGTCTCCTGTAACTTCAATGACCATTTTTTCTCCTGAATTCCTGGCTTGACCTTGACTTGATTTGCACTTCGCCTCTTTACTCCCACTGTTAGGGTGCATCTACTCTGGGAACTTAGGTCGACTTAAGGATGCTTAAGTCGACCAAAACTAGTTCGCTTCCTTACTGGGCTTTTATTAAGTTGACTTAAGGACTTCCTTAAATTGACTTAATAAAAGCTTAAGTTGACTTAACACCTCGTTTTAGGTCAATTTAAGGCTGAACTCGACTTCTTAAGTCGACTTAAGCTAGTGTGGACGCCCTGAATCGACTTATTCCCTAAGACGACCTAGGGCGGGGGGACAAGGGAGCTCTGCATGGCTCCCTTTGTCCCTGGGAGGAGCCACGGCTCCCTTGTCCAAGTTGTCCCTGGTGGGGAACCGGGGCTTCTGGCAAGAAGGCAGCCACAGCTCCCTGCTCCCCGAGAACCCTTGGCATGCAGGGAGCTGTGATTCCCTTCTCCCTGAGAGCCCCAGCTCCTCCCAGGGGAGAAGGAAGCTGCGGCTCCCCAGGACAAGGAAGCTGTGGCTCCTGGGAAGAAGGGAGCTGCATGGGGCTCCCCAGCTCGGGCTGCAGTGGTGATGGAAACCCCTTTGCCCTGGCCCAGGCTGCAGCAGCAAGGGATTTCCCTTCCGCGCTGCTGGATCTCCAGCTGCGCCGCCGGAGCGCTGGCCGAGGCAGCGAGGAAATCCCTTGCTGCTGGAGCCCTGGCCGGTGCGGTGGGGGTTTCCCTCACCATGGCAGCCCGGGCCAGCCCCCGCTGCTGCAGCCCGGGCTGGGGAGCCTCGGCTCCCCCCAGGGACCCCCATGCACAGCTCCCTTGTGCCCAGGGGAGCCTCAGCTCCACTTGTCCCATTAAGAATGTAGTGGAGACTTTCTAATTCGACCTCATAAAGTCAACTTTAAGTCAACTTAACTTTTGTAGTGTAGACATAGCCTTAGAGTCTTGGTATTGACCCTGGTTGGAACCTGACTATGAACTCATCTGCCACTCTCAGACTTAGGTTTGCTGCTGCTCTGACATTCAGCTACTGCCCTTATTAGGATCCAGTCAGAGAAGTCAAGGAAACAGCACTACATCTGTTCACTTTTTGAATTGTAGGGTTTAGGTACTGTAGTGTCTGAGCAATTTTTGCCAACTTCAGTGGGAATTGAAAGGGTTACACTATGGTAACTCCATCTGTCTTCAGATAATGTTCTCTCACTGCTTCCTGTGCAAAGCCACTGAAGATAATGGAGCTGAATGAGAGTCAGTGAGGGCCTTATGAGATTTGGAAATCACTTGAGTTGCAGTACAAAATTGAAAGAATTCAATTTTACACTCAAGCCCTGGGCCATATTGAGAATTAAGGACAAAACCCCCCTCAGTTTACTTGCAAGCTGTGAGAATTTACTGGGAAACAAAGTGAGATAATGAATAAGGAACATTTTGATGCATTTTTAGATAGATAGCTTTGTCATATTTGTATAATTTTTAAACTGGATACTGCTTGACTGGATTTAGCAGGTCAAGTATTCCGTTTAATTTCTTAACTCTGCTTTACCGCCTTTTACAAACCATGAGAATTTGTCACTTGAGTTTCTCCTACTGATGCCTTGGTATTCTCAGATGTTAATTGTCTGACAGGAATGAAGGAAAATTGTAACTTATCACTTTCTGTAAAACCAATAGACAATTAGAACAGCAGTAGCAAATCCTCTTATAATCATGCCTAAGTGTATCTGAAGTCAGGGCCTCAGATTAATGGAATCAGAACCAGAAGAGTATTTTTAACTCTTCTTTGCCATCACACCTTGAAATTAAATTGCAGTATTGAAATTAATACAACCTTTTTCACTTCTGACTCTGGCTACTACCTAATATTTCATACAATAACACTTATCAAAATGCATGCTGTTTAGTACATTACCGTACTTTGTGCCTTATTTCTCAGGCAGGAGAGGCTTCTAAACAGTGCCTGTCTGCCTGACTGCCCTCAGCATCCTTGAGGATTTATTTTGGATCGTTCAATATTTGCTAATCTGTAATTTTCTGAAAAGTAACCTAATCTGAATAATATAAGCAGCCAACAAAGATTATAGGGTCAGGTATTTGAAGAGTATATTGCTACTTGAATGCTGTCTGTCCTGTACAATTTTGCAGCACTTGGATTTCTTGACACTGTTTAGAAAACTTTAAGCTTTTTAAGAATATTTCCTTACACCCGCTGTCAGTTTTGCCTGAGCACTGAGCTTTTATGGCTTATAAGTGGCAACAGCTGTGGAATTTAAAACAAAACAATCTTAAACACCTGAAATACTGACATTTTCACATGCTTTGGATTCTGCAGTATCAGTTTATCAACTTCTTTGTAATAAAGGCTGCTATAATTCAGGTTTTTGTTAGATCCCTCCACAAAGAGTTACATTTATTGATCAAAGAATTCTATCATAAGACAAATGTGCATTATACAAAAAAATATGCCGTGAAAATAACTTCTAAAGCCAGTTATAAGGAAAACATGGTTATGGGCCACAAGTTGCACAACGGCAACAATTCAGGGTCAGACCCACTAATTTAAATTAAATTCATGAGCATATTTTGCTGTTACCAAAATAAGTGGATGCAGATACAGTTAATATCTATAACATTTTAATTGATGCAGTTTTAAAAATTCTTGCATAAGATACATGAAAACTTAAATGATCCTCTGAGGTTTTGCTAATCAATATTCTAAAGTGATTTAGCCCTGGGATAATTTTTGTAGGGTATAAAACTTAGTGTTTTAGAGTTGAAAGTGTATTTTTCATCAGTTTGCACTTCTAATTTATTGGATCTTTTGACAATTAATTCTTCACTTCTTGGATGCGGGTCATAATATAACAATAGCTTCCCTTTTAAAATCTTCTTTCATTTCTTTGGGGAAAAAGGAACTTGGTATGGCATAGCTGAAATAGTAGAAAAATCTAATTTGAAAAAGCCCTTTTTAAATAACATTCAGTTTGAAGTAAAAATTAACTCCACTTTCTTTGAGTTGCTTAATTTTTCCTGATATATAAATATTAGTCTTTTCTATCATTTGAAGAGATTCAGTGCCTGTGGTATGGTTCTTTAATACTGGCAAGCAAGTTAAAGTATTGAGATATTACAGTAGTCAGTCAGAGTTTAGAGATTTGCATAGTGACAAGATTGTTACAGATAAGTAATTATTGGCAGAATTATTTTTATTTATTCACAAGATTTCTCTGATGGTTATCACTATAATATGTGTAACCACAAAGGTGCATCAAAACTGTCTCAACAACTAAATCTCTTCTTTCTTCTCTATTTTAAGCTAGTCCTATATAAATGTTTGTTATTAACTGAGGCCTTCTGTATTGGGTATAATTACTACATGACTTTTTAGGAAATTGTTTTTAAAAAAAAATTTGTTAAGGTGTACCTCTCAGCAGTGGGTGAAGCAAGTGGTTAGTTTCCCCTAGTTAGGAAGTCAAATAACATCCGGTAGAAGATGCAATGAAGAAATCAAGATCTGTACACAAAGAACATATTCAGCAATTTCCAAAGACTTCTATGTTGTTAAAAGTTATAAGTGCACCTCTGCACTAGATTGCTGATGTGTGGGCAACCCTCCTGTATAAAACACTGAAATGACTCAAAGAACTTGTTTTGATGTTATAGATGAATGTTAAAAATTAGCTAGATAACTACGAACAATGACGTGAAGTTAAAAAGAGAACAATTATTGAGACCTTAAGTACCTTACAGTCTTTCTGTGGGCACACTGGTCACAGAGCAACTCAATTCCAACACTCAGACTTTTGTGCCACGTCGCAGGCACAGCAGGAATAGGAAGAAAGAGAGTCAGCTATGTCAGAAAGAAAAGTGTAAGTTTTATGATTATTTTGTGACCGAGAAAGATGGAAGATGTTGGTCAGCAACCTTTTTATTGGAGATGTCACTTGAGGACCTCGCAGCATCTTTGGCGGTGTTAGGATTTGGATCAATGTGGTTTTCTACTGAAGTTTCATACATATGGATATCTTTTTCATGGACATTCCTTCTGTCTACCAATTTCAGATGTAGCCAGGATTCCATCTGCTGAAATATTCCAACAATGTTAGTAAGTGTGATTGGTGCATTATATACAGAGATGGTTCTTGACTTAGTTTGACTTCAGCTCATTCAGTGCTTTGAGGATGGGAATCAGACTCTGAACTGGGTCTGGAATTTGACTGCTCATCCAATGCAGTGGATGTGGAGTGTGGAGTACTGATGGTAATATGTTAATTACAGTTAGCTCCTCTCCAAAGGCAGGCTGCATTGTGATGCTGCATCTTTCAGATGGCCCCTTGAGTAAAACACAGGTAGTCATTTGTAACAGACTAACCTTGATTGATAAAAAATGTGGCTTGCTGTTGTGAAGTCCACATCAGATAGAGATGGATATAGTTGTTCATCAGTTTAAAAGTATAGAAGGCATTTTAATCACTACAGCTATAAGGGGCTCCTGGGGTAATGAAGTTTTTGAACAGGATTTTGAAACTGAGAGCTATTTGGCTGTTGGGAGCAGGTGCATTCAGTGATGGACAAGGTCACATTTTCAGTCACTTGCATAAATTGTTTCTTCTGCCTGATTTGAGTGTTAGCCTTGTCTCTACTTTATTCACGCCTGTGTAATTAGGGGAATTAAGAGTCTGTGAATTCATAAATAATAGTTGTAAACCAAATTGAGTACAGGGATTTGCTTGCTGTAGGGTCAAGCAAAAATGACAGGACTATGCATATTAGAGAGTCGCAACCAATCATAATAGGAAATTAATAGTTTGGAAAAAATTATATCTATGGATTAATACCTATTTGTCACCCTTCCCCTCTTGCTGAGACGCCATTTCAAAATTTATGATCGGTCTAATGCCCAAAGTACTATAGTTGGCTTAGAAAATAATTATTACTTCAGAGACCATCTCTTACTATTTGTTTCAGCACCTACTAGAGTGGGGGCCCTAATCTTGATTTAGGTTTCTGAGCACACGCTGATGTTAATATTTGGTGATATTTGGGGTTCTTAGAGTACAGATTTTAAAGTATCCCCCAAGGAATATAAAAAGTGACTGGTTTTAATATTCAGATTCATAAATTCCAGTGCAATATTTCACAATAAAGTTAATTTTCCTGTGCTGTGGCCAATATTTTATATAGATGCTGCTCATGAAACTAGTCTCTACTTATTTCATTATTTTTCATATTTTTTAAAATTGTATGAAACTACCATCTGGGAGATGTTTTTTGGAAATATGTTTCTGGCAGGTCTAATAAATAATGCATTCTTTTTCTGGCAATAAACTGATTACATAAGATTTGTTGCTGCTCATCAGAAAAGAGAAAATAAATAGTGTACTGCATCTTTGTGCACATACACTATTGTATTGGTGACTACTAGAAAAAAGAAGTTCCAAAGGGGTAGCTGTGTTAGTCTAGTTCAGCAAAACAAAAAAGGAGTCTTGTGGCCCCTTTAAAGACCAACATTTATTTTTCATATGAGCTTTTGTGAGTGATGTGAGCTTTATTTGCACATCAGGATGGAATTAGCCTCTTCACTGTAAGATGGCTAGGTTTAAATAATAGGTGAACCTTTTTATAGGAGGACCTTGTAAACTGGTTCAGATTATTAAACTGTTCAGAAGTTAAAATAAATCTCCTCTTCTATTTCTGAATTGGCATCTAAAATTAAGATTAGCTGTAACTTGAGCATTGTGTAGCAACAAGGAATGAATGATGGGGGGGAGGGCGGAATCCTCTCTTGATTCAAACTAGATCCAAAAATTCCCTGTAAATAACACTTTATCCTTGACCTCTGAGACTGGTATATTTATAACTGTTAATAATAAGGAAAATAAAAATGCTAAACACAAAAACCACTTAATATAATTTTGCCCCATTCCTTACAGGAGTTGAGTTTATTAATATCATTATGTTCAATTATTTTCTCAGATGAGGTATTAACTTTTTGTTTAGCTTTGTTTCAATAGTTTATACTTATTCAGCTGTATAAATTAGAAAGAAAAAGTAAAAACCTCATACAAGCCACATGATGTTACTATCTTATGCACTTTGTTCAAGGACACTTGAATTATGCACAAAATATAGTGCATCTTTCTCCTGTGAGTAGTGGTACCATCTGAAAATATAGATACATGCAACTTTAATTGGGTTTTTCCTCATAAAACTCAGGAAAAAGGGGAATTGAGAAACAGCAGTTGGAGACAAACAAGAAAGAAGAGTATGGCAGTTGGAGACAAACAGGAAAGAAATTCAAGTAGTGTGGTTGATAGCCACAACGGGGGAACTGTCAACTGGAGTCTTGGAGCAGACTTCTGTATCTGAGAGTGGTTACTTTTTTTCTTCTGTAATGTATTGACCTCTGATAGGGTCCCTGTCACATCCAACTGTCTTTCAGGATTCTAAGCTCTTTGTAATGAAAAGTCTGGGTGATTTGGAAGAAGCAGCTAGAACTGAGTAAACGCCATGGCACCAGCCAACTTTATGTGGATTACACTTTTGGAACTTCTGCCCTGTATCATCTCCAGAATCCACTGTTTCTCTCCCTACTGGTAAAATCCTTTATCAAATAGCTTTTATTACTGCAAGCGCACCTCCTTTTTGGCCTCCAATCTGTACAAAATGGGCAGCTACAATAACTTCCTTAGGCCTGCTCTATACTAGAAAATTAGGTTGGTATAACTGTTGCTTAGGGGTAGGAAAATCCACACACCTGAATGACAGTTAAAGTGATCTAACCCCCCTCCTCCCAGTCTAGATAGTGTGAGGCTGAAGGGAGAATTCTCCTGTCAACCTAGTTCCTGCCTCTTGGGGAGAAGGATTACATAGGCTGAAGGGAGAACCCCTGTCCTCCGAGTAGCTGTCTTCACTAAAGCGTTACAGTGGTGCAACTGCAATGGCACAGGTGTGCCACTGTAGCATTTTAAATATAGACAAAACTTCAGAAGCAACATGTTCAGAACATGCTCTTCAAATCCATGCACTAGTTCATTGACTTTCTCTTATCCTTTGTGGTGTCAAGATTCATCTTTTCATCTTAAAAGCTCTGAGTAACTGCCTTATTCTTTCTTTCATTCATTGTCTGAGGCCCTTGACTCTGCACAGAACTTCTTGCAGGTGGACTTCTGCACAGACTCCCATTGCAGTCAGTGGCACTTCATACAGGCTGCTGAGATCTGCCAATATCAATTTCACTTAAGGATCAATGCCTAAACTACTTCTGTCTCCTGCCTTAATTTCCCCTTTTATTTTCTCCTCTGCTCTGTTTTGTACCTTTTTGTCTGCTGCTCTATGCTTGGAACTGCCTTTCTTATGCTTGAAACAAATTACTATTCTCTTCCCATCCCTCTTTTAAAACAGAGCTTTTCAGTCACTGGCCACTGATGAATAAAGCATCAAACATTAATGAAACTGGAACGCTCATTCAAACATTACCTTCACCTGGTGTACTATATGTAGCTGTGTTTGTATTACCTGTGTTTGACTGCCTTTTGGGTGTGAGTAGCACTCAAATCTCTCACCAGAAACAAGGTCACTTAAAAATACGTAAATCTTTTGTCCATTACTAAAGCATGAGAGGATATCTTTTAAAACCACTTTTTACTTATTCATTATGGAACTTAGGCTGTGGAGGAATTTCCTTTCTTAACATTTTGTCATACTGTTAATGTTTGTTACATTTTATTAGGTGAATTGCATATTTTATTGTGGTTTAATCCACCATCCATTTTCTCTGTATGCCTACGTTTTCCATGTAAATCTAATTGGGTTTATTTTTCTTGTTGTAACCAAATTTTTTCAAGTTTGACAGTTCATTTACTTTTTAAGTAACAGAAATTTAATCTTTGTTGGAATATAGAGTCTGTTAACAGAACATCCTATCTGCCATATTATCTTTTTTTCCATGAGTTTTGGAAGGTTATATGGGTATGTATGTTTATAGAGAAGAGTATTGTAAAAGTGAATGAAGCATTCAAATATATAGTACAAAGGACTGTATAGAGTGGGTCCCTATTTTAGTTCCACCAAATTATTGGAATAGGTGTGTGGAATATAGACTAGAGTGACTAGGATTCAGTCAAGTTGGTTTGCTGCTGCTTTTGGTTAATCTAATACTGAGTTACCATAATCAAAACTTGCTGATTAATTTTTATTTCACACACTTGTACATTATAGTCACTGGAAACTTCAGATGTGGGTATTGACCTTACAATTATCAATTTATTAAAAGAGGCATTGTGGAGGTTAGAGAGCTCAATCTATCTTTAATATGCATTACTTTTAAAACTGCATTCTTAATCCTGCAAAAGTGTTTCCTTATTTTTTATCAATATTGGAGCATAATTAAACTCTTTTATACTAAGAAGCTATGATTGTATTGGATTTTTTTTGTGTGACCAGACAAACTGTATAGATTCATCCTTTATCTTTGTCTGCCTGTCCTTTTCTTGCATGCAGAAAGGGAATTGAAATGTACAAGAATCCTAAGAAATCTGATGATTGGGTTCATTCATTCATTTACTTGAAAAGGATGATAGATTCCATGGTAACAGACACTGTATGACTTTAAAGAGATCATGGAAATTTGACAATCATGGCCTGGGTATACAACAGTGATTAGTGATTTGGGGATGTCTCAATGGAACAACTTGAAAGGGTCTGATTTTCAAAAACTGGGTAGTCAACACCTCGAAATTGAAGTACCAGAATTGCTACTCACTTTTGAAAGTTAAGACTTTTAAAAAACAAACCTTACATACGTTAGAGACAAGTCCCTAAGTTACTAACATTGAAAACTATAATCTTATTTAGTTTTACTTGTTTACATTATAGCTTATTTTCTGAATTTTTTTTTTCCTTTTGGACATTATTTCACCATGGTTTATAGTTATTTTCTTATGAATTTTGTGTTAAAGGCTGAAGGCAGATGTTGATTGGAGCAGTGGTTAATTAAATTTCCATTGATGATGTTTAAAAAAAAAATCATGGAAATATAGTTGTGTTGATTCTAATCATATTTCTTACTTTTAGAAATCCTAAATTTAGGCCATATTTGATTGTATGACTTGAAGTAAAATATTCAGTGTTTTAGTTGCTCATAAGTCTGAAACAGATATACACAGTAGTAATATGTTTGCTCACAAAGTATCTTTCCACATTTAATGCAGTAGTAGATCTAATTGGAACTGACCTCGTGACTTACCCTTCTCTGCATTTATATATCCCCTTCCATACTGTAGCTTCTATTTCATGCATCTGGCGAAGTGGGATTTTACTCATGAAAGAACATGCAATAAATAAATTTGTTAGTCTTTAATAGTGCTACAGGACTCCTTGTTTGTTCTGTTGAACCAAACTAACTTGGCTACCTGTCTGAAACATACCAATTTTGGGTATCTCTTCTCCTTTTCTTCCAAGTTCTGTGAATGGTTTTAGAGTTTAGTGGAAAGAACCGAAGCAATTATAGCCTTGTGGTGCTCTTATAATCTCTGCTCTGAGTGAGTAGGGTATCCATATGGTCCTGAGTACTTCTTTGAGAAATTTCATCAGTGCTGGGGGCAGGGGTGGGTGGAAATGAATTTCATGAGTGAGTATGCAGAAGCAACACTCTTCAACTGCAGCTACTGGAGAGAGAAACCTTTGTATTCTTTTAGGCACCCCGCCTCCCCCCTCCCAAATCAGAACAACCCTGAATGTATCATTTGCTTTCCTGAAATTGAATAAATGGCGATGTGAAATCTTTCTCCACTTGCCCCCCATTTGCAGTTATACTTCGGGCTGTTTTTGCCAGATCATTCCTTTCTCAGGTTGGGTTAAATTCCATTCTCTCGATGTGAATGAGAGGAATGTTGGAACAGAAGAAATTGAGAGAATAGCTTTGTTTCCTCTTGGAAATTTATCAAAATTGAACTAAATTTATCTTTCCTTTATTAATTTGAGTCCTATAAGCAGGGCATTTGAATTTGATTTTAAACTTCCAATAAATAACCCCCCCCTGTTTTTAGTTCATGAACATTATTTCTGAAAATTCCAAAACTAAACCACAGTTACCCTCCTCCTTGTGGCTCCCTTCTCTCCCCCCCGGCCGAGAAAATGTCCTCATCTCTAGATGAAGTTGGAGTGTAGGAAGACTTTTCAATTTCAAGTTAGGTTTTTTGTTTTGCTTAAAACAATCACACATTTTTTAGTCACATGATCTTTCACCCCCACTGACTGTCAGTCAAGTTTTCAGCTGGCCTAGTCAGTGTCCAGTTTTGTGCCAGTATTTACAAACTTGTGCAGGGAAATCATGCAGATGATTCACTGTCTTGAACACACAATAGAAGAAGCTGTGGCTGAAAAATATTGTCCTCACTGATACTTTTCAGTGGATTTTAGATTTGGTTTAACAGTTGCCATCCATGTTTGGATCTTTGTGGTGAATAGAAGATTGAACTGAATGGTGGGTCTTTGTTGTGAAGGCTTTATTATGCCATCAGGCCAAATGAATGGATCCTGTTATCACATTTTAGGGGCACTACAGATAAAACTGTAATGATTTTATAGTGAGAAGTTAATAAAAGTGAAAAAGTAGGAATCCAGTTCAGCAAAAACTTTTAGAAAATTAGAGCACAATGAAAGATTAAAAAATTTGAATTTTTCTGGAGTATCTTACTGGGGATGGATATGGATCATGGAACAGCTCTTTGAATATATTGTAGTTGCTTTCAATGTCCTGGGACTACATCAGGTGAAGTTTAGGGCAGATTTGGGGGGGGGGGGGGGGGGGAAAAGGCAATTAAGTTTTCCAGGGTAGGCACAGAAAAATACTTTCCTGCACTTTACTGTGACAATTATAAGCTCTTTGGTTTTTTTTTTCTTTTGTTTAACACATTTTGGTGCTGAAATCCCAGTATAATAAATTGTAACTTTATTTTATTTTTATCAACAAAATTATTTGCACCATATGAGTGAATAGAATTTTGCAAGGCTGAACAGGACATGGATGAGCAGATGACTTATAATATTATTTGTAGGTTTTGCGGGTTTTTTGGGGGGGTAACACAATCTAGAGAAATGAGCTCAGGAGTTGGAGACAGGAATATCTGAATCCTATTTCTGGCATTGCTGCTGACTTAACTTCTTTGTACCTCATTCTGTTTCACTGTGCAGTGCTGCCTTAAGGCAGCGGTTTTTAACCAGTGTGCTGTGGCACACTGCTGTGCCCTGAGAATTGTCCAAGTATGCCATGATATTTTGTACAAAGGTAATGATGTTTCATCTTAAACAATACTCTCTCCAACCAAAATTACAACTCATAGAAGTCATGAAAATTAATCATCAAATGAAAAGCGAGGTATCAGTCTTTAGATTCTAACACATGAACATTCTAAGTGCAGGTGGCCATAGGGTAAAATTGAGATGACGTGTATTTTTTTTCTGGTGGATTTGTGACATTAGTGTATTTGATCCTTCTTTAGCTTGTTGTATGCACTATGCTGCAAACCTCTTTAGTAAGTCTATAACCATAATAAATGTAAGCAAATGTGACATTTATGAGCAATCAATTCAGCTGAAAAAGTGGATGTGCCGTGGAGTTTTGTCTCATTGAAGTGTGCCATGTTACTGAAAAGGTTGGGAACCTCTGCATTAAGGATAAATTAGGCCCTGGCAGCATAGTGGCCTGAAAGCGCACCAGGCCCTGGAGGGCTGTGCCAGAGGTCGCATTGCACACCAGCTGACCCCCACCCCTGGAGTGCAGTGGACATGCGCTGGCCCACCTTGCCCCCGGGAACAGAACAGCCAGCCGGGGCGGGGTGAGAGTGCTGTAGTCTTCGGACTTTGGTTTCAGGACTTCTCCAGGCCCTACCAGAACTGTGCTGGCCTGTGCAGCCCCTAAAGCTCCTGCATTGATTTGGCTCCAACTGCAATTTTATTTACTTCCTCTCTCTGCCAATAAAGGATCAATCCCTGTTGTAAATTTGCTAATGTTTTGTCCAATCTGATTTTATGTTTTCAAAATGAATGAGCTTCCATTGCGTCTTATGGGAAACTATCCCATGATCTAATAAATTTGCTGTTTTATTTCCTAATACTTGATCAAAATTTTCCTTCTCAATTTCATTCAATTACTTTTAATTTTATTTCTTTTTACCACTCTAAATCCTTTCTCTGACCAAACTCTCTCCTTTGGCATTCTTTTTTGCCCCTGTGCAGCCTTTACCTCAAAGGCCCTATATCATGGCTATTTCTTCTCTTATCTGAGTATTTGATCCCTTTGGATGTAGCTAACCAAAACACTTTTTCAATATTTTTCTCCCGTCTCTCCCTGTAAAACATACCAGTTCCTGTCTTCCTGGATTACACTGCTGCTAAAATGCTTGGTTAGGCTCAGTGAGAGGATTCTTTAAGATTACACCCTAATCTTAATGGACTCATTTTATTAAAAAGCAGTGCTTTTTTTTTTGTTAAAAGAAAAAGATGCTGGTACTCATACCCTGATAGTAAATTTGAAAAATGCCTCTCCCACCACTCTTCTTCCTGTACCACCCCTCTTCTTCCAGTGGTGCACTACTTTCCCCTGCTGACTCTCCCCACCCTCACAGCTGGGCAGTGGGGCTGGCAGAAGACAGGACAGCGTGCTCCGTACCCCTGCTGACCCCACCCCCGTTGGGCAGTGAGGCCGGCAAGGGGCAGGAGCCCCGCACTCCTTTTCCCTGCTGACCCTGCTCCCCCAGCTGGGCCAGCAAAAAAGAGGTACTCTGTTCCACTGCCTACCGTCACAAAAAAGCACTGTTAAAAAGTATTGGTATATGGCTCCCTTGCTTTTTGCTACAGCTTTGTCTGATTTTTTTTTTTTTTTATTTTGATTTGAATAAGACTTACGCTGACACATAATTTATATAACAAAAGAAAACCCCAGCATCATTAGCTACAAATTCAAAAGAAGGAACTCATTTAGCTTGCCACCTTTAAGGCTGCTTTTCCTCATCCTCTTAAAGTTCTGAGGAGAATGTCTTCAGCCCCCTTCAAAACACCATTCAAATAAGTGTCTTTTCCAGCATGTCCAGAAACTCATCAAGTTTGGTCTATTTTAAACAAGGGAAAAAGTAAGTTGCCGTGTCCTGAAGCCTTCGCAGAGTGTGTCCTTACCAGCAGCTGGCTCTCTTGCTGTTGAAGACTTCTGTCTATGTAGCTAGGACTGAAACATCGGTTTATATTTTTGTGGTTATTTTGGGGAAGAAATGGGCCGTATCATTTTTAAAAAAGTCTGTGAATCTCCAGCTGCCTCTGGAGCTACTAATGATTCTCTGTGTATTAAAGAGGATAGACTTAATGTGGCTTTCCAACTTATGATATTAGTCCAGGATTAGATATTTGCATTTTTGGGTTTCCTCTGCTACTGCATGTTGGGGTGCCCTATCTCATTCATCTTTGATGAACCTATAATGACATCATTAAATGTTCTGGAGCAAATTACAATCAACTGACATGCTGCCTCCTTCCAGACAACCATCAAATTGTTCCCAACTCATTAATTTATAAAACCAACATACAGTATTTATTTGACAAGAACTGCTCTGGTCTGCTGGGAAATTACTGACTTTTCAACTTGTAAGAACCTTACCTAGTGAGAAATACACCTTCTTCCCCTTTCTGAATCACAAAAGATTGAAAATCTTCAGTAGTAGTTTTAAAATTTTTATTTTTTCCTTGTTCTCAAAACATGATTAATATGGGTTAAGACCAAAGTATTTTAAGTCTTCATGGTTAGTACATTGTGTACTTGTGACTCACTCTTTTACATTTGTAATCCAGATGAATCTTCTTATGAATAGTTTTATTTCTCCAAATTAGGCTTCCTAGAAATGTTTTTGAAGTTAAGATATCTGTCAAAGTTTAAAAAAGCCAAATACATTACTTTAGTAATTCAGAAAATTGCTGCATATCCCACTAGTTTATATATTGTACAGTTATTTTGTATGTTTTTTTTATATGTGGTTATTTTAAAAACTTTTTTCTGTGCTGTTAATTTAATGATGAATCACTATTTATTCAAACTCAATGTATAGTAAGGATTTGAAATGTATTTTCATAACACAATAAATACAGTCTCTTTAAGAAACAAAAATAATTTCACTAGCAGTAGCTGTCTGGATTATTAGACCATAAAAAGTATTCTCTGAATACATTCCAATTCTGATAAAAATATCAAGCAGTTGATAAGGCTCTGCTCTTAGATACAGGAAAAAAGCTAATTGTGCATTGTCTGATAAACTGTCTACACATGGTAAACATGCACAAACTTTTAGTGACAGTTGAATCAAAACAGAAAAACCATGGAAATAACAAGTTAAGCAGAGAATCTCCTGCATTCCTTGCCACTTTCATATTGCCTACAACGCTGCTGATAATGCGCTCTATAAAGTTTTATTTCCATTTCCAACAAGTAATGAAGGGGAATACATAATTCATCTTCATCAAAGCTGTACATCAGTGGAAAATGGCTCAGTGATTAGGGCACTAGCGTGGGACTCAGACTTGGGTTCACTTCTCAGCTTTGCCATGGCGTTTCTGTGTATGGGTAAATCATTTAGGTTTTTTGTGCCTCAGTTCCCCATCTGTAAAATGGAATAATAGTACTTCTCTACTGCACAAGAGTGCTGCCACAATAAACACATTGAAGATTATAAGGTTCATATACTGTGGAGGGCCATATAAATACAAAGCCGGTTGGTGTTAACAGTGTTCTTAGACACTCTATCAACAGATAGGCACATCTGACTCTCATGCACCTTACATTTGGGAAGCTACGCTGCTCCTACATTGCTGAGGTCCCTGTTATGCTAGTCTGCAAATTTGATGATGTATGGGCTTTTCAGTATCTGTTGGAGGTTGGAAGCAAAAGTCTTTATGAATTATGTTATTGACTGTGCTATAGGTATAGGGCAGTGGTTCTCAACCTTTTGCAGGTCGTGACACGCTTGGCGGCGTTTGCGACCCTACAGGACACACCAGCTCAACCCCTCCCCAGTCCAAATCCAGCCATCTCCACAACACATCACTGTGATGATGCAGTAATATGTCCCGACACAGTGGTTGAGAACTGGTGCTGTAGGGAATATGAAGGCAACCAGCTCTTCTGTGATTACTATTTTGCCAAATGCTTAAGTTATTGATAACCAAATACTTCAAAGTAGCAGTTTTGTTGAGCATTATTGCATAATAATATAATGCTTAAACATAAAAGAAACTGATTACTGAAACTACTTTGAGGCGTTCCTCCTGCAGCTGGCTCTGCATATGGCCTTGTTGACTTTTAAGGGCTGCAGGTGGATGAAAGGGGCTGTTTCTGGAGATTGTTTGCTGGATCAGGACCTGAGTGAGTCAAATAACTTTATTTAAATTGATTGTGAATTATAATTTTGCTGCTTACTACAAGGAATTGTGTAAAATGTTTTTAGTAAGGAATCAGGATCTTGGTTTCTAACTTATCAAAATCAGTTTATAAACATCCTTTAAGTTTATAAACATCCTCTTTGCAATTGAATTCTAAATATTGTTTGGCATGCAAAGCCTGGGAGGAAGGTAGGGTAAAGGTCTGTGCCTGATTAAGAGAGTTAGTTTTCAGTAAATATCCACGTTCATGTATCTTAATAAAAAAACACAAGTGTCTGATTCCTTAAATAAAAATGGCAAAAACAAAATTCCCAGTTATGATAGTGGTGTATGTGCTTAATGCATGAGTAAATATAAAAACTCTTTATTTATAGACTGCTAATCATGTAACTTTGAAGTAATTTAGTTGTAAAATACACCCCACATTTGATTAATTTAGTTTTAGTGGACCTTAGAAATGATCTTATAAAAGATACTGATTAGTCTTTGACCAGTAGTCTATTGTAGTGAGAGAGAGTCTTCCTTTCATGCCTAGCTTCAGTTATAATTGTATTGGTGAATTAATTATTAAGAATCATACTATGAATGGATGACATTTGGACACAATCAGTTCAGCACATTTTTAACTGTGAACAGACAATTTCTGAGGAATATTCAAGTAATTCTCAATACCCTGATTTTTATATTATGCTTGTACTGTGCAGCCGAAAATACTGCTCCAGGAAAAGTATACAGTTCTTTTGTGGAGCTGTATCTGACTGAGAATACTATAGTTTACATTTGTCTTGTGTAGATTATAAGGTCTCAGGAACTGATAAATGCCTCCTGCACTTCCTCTTTCTGGACTCAGGTCATCAGAGGAAGGAAAAGGTTTCAGGTCATTTTAATTTCAGGTCCTAAGTTCATTGTTTACTTTGCTAGTTTGAAGTCATCATTTCTCTTTGTTCCCTCCAACCTTCTCTTTTTGGGTTGCTCAGCATTCTGCCTGCCTGTTGTTGTAGATGTCTCCTTATGACTACATTACGTTTCTGACGCTGATGTTATCTATTGTCCATGCTAATTGTATAGCATATCTTTTCCTCCATAGAACATGCTTAATCAATTTATGATTTCACTGGTAATATGTTAAGATTTGTTTTCCACAGTATTTGTAACTATAAAAAGAATGGTGGTATATTTAATGTTTAAACGCAAAGAAAGTGGGGGAAAATATTCTGTTTTTAAACTGTGATGCTGAGTAGAATATTTGGGTATATTTAGTTTGAATTCTGGACATCCTGCTGCACGTACATCCCAACCTTCTGTTTAACAAATTTATAAACGTAAACAGCTCACAGATGTTGTGAGTAGAAACCTAGCAGCTAGTGGATTTATGGTCATTCCACTAAGTTTGGAATTGTAAAAGTTCCACTTAATAAAACATTTTAAAACATTGAAATTCAAGCTTGTCTATTGAAAAGTAAGTCTAACAGGTGATTTTTAGGGATGGGGAGGAATGACAGTCGATGGGCCTTACTGATAATGTGACAAAGAGCTCTTCATGAATTTCCCATACATATTAGGACCATATTAGTAGTAACTAAACATTCAGTTACCGGCTTTGTGTGATCTGAGGAATGATACTGATTGAGACCAGTTTTGAGGGTCCATTGAGAGCTGTCAGGGAGTGATCTATTAAGAGGGTTTCTTACAGGTGAAATTTCTATGTAGGCTGGAGAATCCTCAGCCTATTTAATATATTAAAGTTCCAGTTAATACAGATGTTTACTTCACAAAACCACCAATAAATTTGTCATAAATAAGCATACTTTTTTGTAGTCTAAGGGCACATAACTAAACTATCTTCTTTCTGTTATACGTGTATCCTGGTAATTAGGGTTGAGGCACATTGATAGACAATGTGTGGACCCTTACTTCATGTTTGCCTGAGCCATATTCTTTCTTTAAATATGTGAGGGACAACTCCCATATTTGTTACATGGGCTGTGTAGATCACCCTGATCTCATTAGGAATAGATAATTTTAAAATTCTTATTTTCTTTCTCCTATACAATATAGCCCCAGGTTAAGATAGTTTTAGATGATAGCATATTTTCTTCTATAATCTATAATCCTAAATTAAAAAAACTGAGGTAATATTTTAGGACTCAGAAAAGCCATCTAATTGTGGAGTATATGCACAGGGTAACAATCGTTTCATCTGTTAATGGAGTTTTTACTTGCTTTTGAATTGTATATAGTAGTGTACATTTATATATTTTTATTTTTTATTCAAATGTGTATAAAATATATATGTATATAAAATAAATATATATATGAAATATTTATAATATCTATATATTTATACTTTATACATCCTTTAAATAAATAAAAATACTTTTATATATAATAAATATATTCAATCTTATAAATAAGCATGAAATGATAAATTCATAAAAGGCTATTCAATGGTTTTGCCTTCAGAAGCCTAAACTGAAGTAACTGGAAGTGACATTTTGGTAATTCTCACAATCCAAAGATGATGATAAAGAAAGCCAAGTCAACTATTCAGCAAACTTTGTGACAGCCCCTGTGGGGGACCTGGTCCTGCTTCCAGGCTCTCCCCATCTATCAGCAGGAGGCTACACCCATTGCAGCTCTCAAAACACTTAGTTATTGAAGAAATTTTTTTAAATGGCTCTTCTTATCCTTTGGGTTGCCAATCCCTGATTTTGATAAGTTAGAAACCAAGATCCTGGTTCCTTACTAAAAACATTTTACACAATTCCTTGTAGTAAGCAGCAAAATTATAATTCACAATCAATTTAAATAAAGTTATTTGACTCACTCAGGTCCTGAGTTTCATATGTAAGGTCAACTGGAGATAGAAGCTATATATGTTAGTTGCTATAATTTGTAATCATCTGAAGCAAGACCTTTTAATCTGGTCTAAACAAATTGTTACAGGGTATACAGCAGGATCTTAATGTGGTAAATTCCAGTATAAGGACCAGAAATTCTAATCAGAAAGCAAAGTGTATCTATAGCCAAATCAGAAGAGCTAAATCATTTTAATTTAAGATTTAGATGACTGTTTCTTTAGTTGGGCTTGGGCCATGTTGCCAGCTGCTCCCCCATACATATGCTGCCTTGCAATGAGCTAACGTCAGGAGCTAATCTGTTTTAAGAAGAAAAATTTGAACACTGAGGGCCAAATTAATACTTGTCATAATTTTGCTGAAGTCAGTAGTAATCTCAGGTATATATTTGGCATGGAACTTTGTGCTGCTGTCTTATGGCATACTTTTTTTGAAATGTTGCTCTTAAGAATTCACATTTGACCCATTTGCTGAAGTTGACTGAGGAATGTCTTTTCTGAGACTGTTCTCTGTGGATTAACATTGTTATAAGAGGTAAATAGAATCTTTTTCTTAAATTATTGGTATCAGGGAGAGTTTCTGGTAGATGTATGCTGAGCAGTTCTATTTTTATTAAGTGATACTTGTGTCATAAACCAATTAATAGCTTGTTAGATTTTGTCCTTTAGTGCTTAATTTATAGTCATGTTCACTCAAGAGAAGTTGAAAGAATGAGGTAAACCATGTTTTGCTTGAACATTTTTCAATTTTATCATAAGAGGTTTTATGCTGGGTCTTTACAAGAAATTTGTATTGGCAATATTTGCCTCATTTTCCAGCATAACTTACCGTGTATCCATGCTTAATTTTGTCTAAGTGATCAGAAGTCCATCTCATGTTTTTAAATGCTCAGTGCAGACTTCACAATTGTTGTCTGTTAACTGTGCCTGGACCAGGAACGAGGTGTTTGATTTCCTTGTGGCAAGGAGCACATATGCAGGTACAACAATCCAACAGGAAGAAGAATGTTTATACTGACCTGGTGAAGGAGATCGGATGGCAGACTTTGAATGCTTTGAAGAGGAGTATTAGTGACAGACAAAGGAAAAGGAACTAAGGTAGGGGATATCAGAAGGCAAAGAAGAACAACAGAAAGCCTGAATCATTGAATCCATCCATTATTTCCTTCACATTGCCTCGCCTGACTACCCTGGCATACCAGGTATTGCCTGGCATACCATGATGACCATAACTTCATTATTTATTTCTTGATGCCAAATTGATTACTAACTGATCAATAGAAGTCCAGGCTGCAAGTTTCCATATGCCTATCATTATTCATTTTTTCAGTGTAAGGTAAGCTCTCATTTTGTTATTCCTGCATTGCAGAACCGAGCTGAACTTGGCACATGATTCCAGGAGTGTGGATTTCTTCATCCAAAAATTCTAAAATGATTAGCAATGGCTCCAGGTTATCATGATTTGGTCTCAGCACTTGCTGCATGGTTCCAAAATTGCAGCTCTTTGAAGTGCAGTTGTTTCACAATTAGCTGCAACAACATATATGTCACATTCTCTCTCCCGTCATTTTCAGTTCTGTCTATCTGAACCTTTCCCAAATACAACAGGATTGTCTGCCACATCCATCTAGGTCTGCAGCCTGCGGCTCTGGAGACACATGTGGCTCTTCAGGTGCCCCCTTGCGGCTCCAGGCTCTGGCCCCTCACTGTCACTGGGGGATCGTGTGGGCGGCCCGTGCTTGGCTCCTGCTTCCTCCCCGGCTATCAGGGACCCTGTGGGAGGTTGCTTCTGGTTCTGGGACCCCTCTGCCACTAGGAGACCCTGTGGGGGACCTGGTCCTGCTTCCAGGCTCTCCCCATCTATCAGCAGGAGGCTACACCCATTGCAGCTCTCAAAACACTTAGTTATTGAAGAAATTTTTTTAAATGGCTCTTCTTATCCTTTGGGTTGCTAATCCCTGAACAGTGTCAAGTTCATAGATGGTGCTCAAGAGCAGTTGATTATGGGAGAGGGTAGAGATTTTTGAGTTTCACTCTGTTTCCACAATTCCCTGAGAAAGATGCCAGCTATCCCACAGGACTCAGTGGCTGCCCCACAATACACAGCAACAAGTTCCTACAAGCTAGTATTCCTGGCTGAGGTGTGGAGGATATTGAGATATTCACCCACAGTTTTTTGGCAGTGCAGATTAATGCTGTACACAATGCAATGGCCAAAGTAGCCAAATGTGAATGCTCTGTCAAAATACTTCCATTGTCAGTTTTATGCTCACAGAACTTTTAGTAGTGGACCTTTCTAGTAGAGACAAGGCCCCATTTAGGCACCTGCCACCTTGATCAGTGTGATAGTTTGGTTTTGAATTGAAATAAAATTTCTCATTTTTTGTTGAGAGATTTTCTGTGAATGCTGTCAAAACCGCAGATGTTTCTTGGTATTATGTAGTCTTAAATCTTGAATCTTGAATCTTATTTGGACAAATTGTTTGTTTAGAGGCTGATGTAGTAGTACTGGATGTTGCTTTAAAATTGTTTAAGAAGTAGTTTAGCAAAATGATATTGAGTGAAGCATTGACGGGAGTCATAAAGATTAACATGTTCTTGTTCAGTGAGAGACATTTAGATACAAGTAAAAATACTGTTGTAGTTTGTTTAAAATTAGGATGCTGAAGCAGAATCTTCAGTTGAGAAAATGAACATTTTAGGAAGTGTGCTGGTGAGTTTTTTCTTAAATTTTTATTTATGTATTTCAAATACCCCTTAATGTTTAGATGTTGTCTGATCTGGCTTTGGCTTCTAAAGAGATTTTTTTTCTTGAATTTTCATTTGACTTTTTTCTTCTTAGGGACAAGGCCAGGGTTGTTTTGTTTATATGTTCATTTTTAATATTTAGAAAATAAATGTGTATGAACTCTCTGAGCATCTTTATAATAATTAGATTTACAATAACTGCAGCAGCTTAATAGTACTGTTAGCTGGTAAATTTGTTTGTATATAAAGTCTCAAATGAAGAGAAATTACTTTTGCCAGCCACTCAATTAAAATAAACTCCAGAAAAGTCTCTAATCCCCAAAGGTTCTTAAAATGCTTAAAATGCCTTGTCCAAGAAGTCTGATCAATCTGAATTACTTCTGTACTTGTTTTGTCCCTTTTAGTGCATTGGTTTCAAAGTTATCTGGTCTAAAAAACTTGGTTTTTTATATTATTTTTGTTCATTTTCTAGGTAGTATTCATTTCAGGTATTGGTGTACACTTGATTAGCCTTGTGTTTCAAAGTTGTTAATCTAGTTGACCTAAACATTGTTCTAATGAAATATGGAATAAATTTACAGAAAATCACTCTTCTTTGAGTGATCATTCACACAGATTCTCCTTTTAGTGTGTATTCATCCCACGTGCTTGAGAATGGATTCTTTTGGTCAGTAGTGTTCATTGGGACAATACCTGCATCATGGATAACCTCACACTCCCATTTGGAGGCATGAAGACTGGAGTGGGTCTGGATCAGTGGTGTCCAACCTTTTTGTATGAGGGACCACATTGCAATTTTTTTTCCTCACTCAGAGGGCTGGTGAGCAAATTTTGGATAGATAAGGCATAGAAATCGAACTTTTTATTTAAAATTAAACAGTCAAAAAATAACAAACGCGATTTGGTTCTATAAAAGCAGAAACTTATATTTCATACCTAAACACAATTTCAAAAAAATCCCTCCTCCCTACAGTAACCTTTATATAAGTGTCACTTTCACAACTGTACCCAAGTTTTCACTTGTTAATAAAACCACATTTTGTGAGAACTTGAAAAGGGCTTCCCTTTATTTATTTTTTTTCCAGAAAGCTGTCAGTGTGTACAGGTGATAAGGAGGCATGGCAGGGTGGCCCTATGGGGTGGCAAGGGAGAGCGTGGGGAGCATGGCAGAGCAAGGGCGGCGACGTGTGGAGTGGCAGTGGAATGTGGCAGGGCAAGGGTGACCATGGGGGGGGGGAGGGGGCAGGAGAGAAGGCGGGGAGCATGGCAAGGGAAGGGTAGTAGGGGAATACGGCAAGGGAGGGATAGGGTGGCTGGGAGGAGCATGGGGAGCAGGAGTGGTAAAGAAGCATGGAGAGCACTATGGTGGGACTCCCAGTATTTCCCTTACCTCCCTCCCTCCCCCAGCTCAGATCCCCTTCCCCACCCCTGCTCCTCACTGCCTGCCAATCGCCTTCCCTCGCCCCCTTACCTAACAGGTCCAATTACCTTCTTCCCCTCCCAGCCTCCTTCTCCCTTCCTGGCCCCATATCTTGCCTGGTCCCCATCACATTCCTTTCCTCCCAGCCTCCGGTTCCACGTGTCCCCCATCCTGATCATTTCCCCCCTTCCCCTGCTGGCCCTGAACCTGATCATATGGATCACTTACCCTCCTGACTCTGCACCTCTCCTGATCCAGATCAGCTTCTCCTCTCCCCTCCTGGCTCTACACCTTCCTGATCCTGATCAGCTTTTCCTCTCCCCTACCAGCCTCCTTTGCCCTGTCCTGGCTAGGCACCTCGCTGCCTGCTTATCACCTTCCTGGTCCCGATCATCTTCCCTGGTCCTAGCCCCTTTCCCCTCCGGCTCCGCACATCCCCATGTCTGGTCATCTTTCCCCTTCCTAGCCCTCTTCCCCACCCCTCCAGGCTCTATGCCTTCTCTCTTCCCCTGCCTGCCTGCACCTGGCCGGGTCCAACTCTGATCACTTTTCCCTTTCCCAGCCTTTTTCCTTCTTTTCTGGTTCTGCACTGAAGGGGTTCTGATCCTCCTGCTACTCCCCCCACCCCACCCCCACCTGGCTGAAGCTCTAATTCTCAGAATCTAGCCAGCTCTTCTGCCCTGGGCCACGTGGTCAGCTGTGCTGCAGCGGCACATTTAAAAATGCCCCAGCGCACCAGCTTCTAGGTGGTGCCATGGGTTGGATAAGAGCCCTTGGTGTGCTGGAGTCTGGCCCGCGGGCTTTAGATCGGACAAGCCTGGTCTAGATGTTCCTCAGTTCCTTCTTTCTATTATGTCAACAAGATGGAACTCTTACAGTGTTTGTTTGCTTCTCTGCATCTTTGTTGTAGTTAGTGCGAGTGATTAGTTGGTATAGTTGCTAGGAAGTTAGCCTTAGTTTGCTTGTTGGCTTTAAAAAGAAACAGGAGAAAATATTTACTATCTTTTACTACTTTATTCATTGATGCTTTGTTTGGGGTCTCCACTGAGTCATGGGACTCATTGCTATTATGATAGAAGCCAAATCTCTGCGATTTAGGACATGCCTTTCCTGTGATGCTTTTATGCTATGAAACAGTGGACATTTTAAGTGCCTTTTTATTTAGGCAAAGGTCATATCCCTGCCTGTCACTTTGCCCTTTTTTGCTAAGTAAACACAAAGGCTAGAGATGCTTGCTTAAGTTAGAGTTTCTTCTGGGGAGCTCTGTGAAAGCCACCTCAGACATGGAGAAGAGTACCCACTAAGGCTCTGTTCTCCCTCTAATTCCTCTTGGCTAGTGCCTCAACAAGAAGTGATTCTACCCTGAGCTCCAGGACTGAGATGTCTGAGACCTCAATTGTTGACTCTGATCCCCATGTCAACTTCTTGAAGAAAGAGGTAGGCTGGAACATGTTTTCAGAACCAAGACAGAATTCTCCTTCTTGGGACCATCAGAACTAAGACAGAATGGTCAATGTGAATTAGACTTGTCTCAAGCTCTGTAGCTAAAGGATAGCCAATAGCCGAAGATGTATCCTTCTGGAGCCTTGATACGGGCTATGAAAAGAATGCTTGTGGTACCAGCTAAATCCTGTGATTACATTTTTTCCAGCTCCACCTGCCAGCTATTTCCTTTGTACCCAGCACCTCAGTACTGTCCTTTTCATTGTCTGTGGTTTATTGAGCCAATAATTGGTGCAATGTGTTGCTGGCTTGTACAAAATCAGCAGTTCTAACTAGGCCTTTGGTCACTAGAAACACAGCATTCAGTAGTTGAGACTTCTGAACTGTTTTCTATTTTGTATCCATGCAGAAGGGGTGTAGGAATGTGCTAGCACACCAGGAAATATAGCCTTGGAGGGGTTGTATTTTTGTCTTTTCCACCAGGATGTAGTAGAGACCTGTCTCCTGCCTATACATTGCCCCCTTTGTTGGCATCCCACTGGAAGTCAGGGAAGAAGTACGAAGACTGCTGTGTAAGTGGAAAGAGGCAGGCTCTCACAGGCCCCTAGTGTCCTCTGTGCCCAACAGTCCAGTATTCAAATACTCATATCACAGTCCTACTGGGTGCTGGAGTGTGCAGCCATCTGTTCACAAACCAAAATCCTCTGCCTTCTCTGTAGAATCAGATTCCTTTCCACGAAAAGTTAGGAGAATTGACAGGCAGAGGTGGAGGAAAAACTGATTCCGATGGCAATTTTATCATCCATCCTTGATGAAGCAGCCAGTCCCCCAAGATTTGATGAAATGCTTGGCTAAGATCCTTGACATCCACTGGAAATACTGCAAGAGGAGTCACATAAGCTTCACTGACATTTTGTGGCTTTTATGTCTGGTAGACTTACCATGTTCATTAAAGACGGATTGTTAATGTTTGCAAAGAATTTTTGACAGAATCTAGCATCAATACTTACGACTTTCAAGAGGGTAGATAGATGGTATGAAGGCTTTTTAAATATTTTGACTTGCATCCAGTGTCATACTCACTTGTTATAACAGCTGTTCAGGAAAGATCCACAGAGCAAGAGCCCTCTAGAACAATGCCAAGGGAAAAGGGTTCTGATAGACTATGTTCGTTAGGCAAAAAAGCCTACACCTCTGACACACTCCAGATGTACGTTGCCAGCCACAAGGTGTTTTTGGCAAAATATGGTTCTCTGGTTCAGCTTATGAAAGAGCTGCTGTAAGAGCACAGGAAAGAATTAAAATCTATCATATCAAGTGCGCAGGTGACAGTTAGAACCTCCCAGTTGCTTTGGATCTGTCTGGTACATCTGCATGCGCCATTACCACATCAGTGGAGATGCAAAGATACCCTTGGATCAAATCACTGGGAATAGCCAGGGAAAGCCAAACCACAATAGAGGATCTTGCATTTGAGGGCTGCAACCTCTTCACCTAAAAGACTGATGAGTCTCTCTAATTATTAAAGAACTCCAGAAACACTTGTATTCTCAATGGGCTTGTATGCTCTAGCCCTAAGGAGAAAGCAAGTCAGACTCCAACCTTCCTTCAGAAAACAAAAGAAGGCTGAGATGAGATATGATTGCTCTCTATAAATACATCAGAGGGACGAATACCAGGGAGGGAGATTGCTCTCTATAAATACATCAGAGGGATAAATACCAGGGAAGGAGAGTAATTATTTAAGTTCAGAACCTATGTGGACACAAGAACAAATGGATATAAACTGACCATCGGGGAGTTTAGACTTGAAATTCGATGATGGCTTCTAAGCATCAGAAGAGTGAAGTTCTGGAACAGTCTTCCAAGGGGAGCAGTGGGGACAAGTAACCTAGCTCGCTTCAAGACTAAACTTGATAAGTTTATCTGGGGGATGGTATGATGGGACAGCTGAATTTGGCAGTTGACTGATCCTTGACTACTACTGGTAAATATGCCCGATGGGATGTTAGAGGGAGTAGGTTCTGAGTTACTACAGAGAATTCTTTCTGTGTGTCTGGCTGGTGAGTGTTACCCACATGCTTAGGGTTTAACAGGTTGCCATATTTGGTGTTGGGAAGAATTTTTCCCCCAGGACAGGCTGGTGTAGGCCCTGGGGGTTTTTCGCCTTGCTTTGTAGAGTGTGGGCTTTAAATCATTATCTGAGGACTTCAATAACTCGGTCTTATGTTAGGGATCTATTACAGAAGTGGGTGGTTGAAGTTCTGTGGCCTGTATTGGGCAGGAAGTGATGATCATAATGGTCCTTTCTGACCTCATAGTCTAGGGGTCTATGAGCATCCCTCTGCTTCATACTATTATAACCCACAGAAGGCATTGAGGAAAAAGTAGAGATCCCAGTAGAGACAATCCACTTCCTCCTCTTTAACTGTAACATACTCGATGACTTTTTCTCAAGAGCAGATTTAATGCCATAGTTCAGTCTGGCAGGAACTTTGGAGGATCTTTATCCGTTTCCAAAAGGTAACTGCTTTTTTTCTTCAAGAAGCTTGGACTGGAATCACTATGGACCAGTTGTCCAGAAAACTTGTCAGCAAGAGGTATTTCGTATAACTCCAGTGCCTTCCAACCATCTTCCCTGACCCTCTTCAGGGATACTGTTGAAGAAGTGATGGACTTTCTCTCCCATTCAGAGCAGTTGAGGGAGGAGCCTTTAGGGATCAGGGGTAGGGATTTGTATTCCCACTTTTTTTTTTTTTTTTTTTAATTTCACAGAAGAGGATTGGTGTCCCATTCAGGACTTTTGATATTTCTATAGATTTAACTGTAATTTCAAATTCATGATGGTGACTTTGGCCTCCACAGTTACATCATTAGATTCTCAAGACTAGTTTCCAGCCCTAGACCTGCAAGAAGTTTTTGAAAAGATTCCAGTATTTTCATATAACCGTACATCTGCTTCACAGGATATCTCGGATTTCTAGCAGAAATTTCTCAGTTCCGGTGTAGATTCCTGCCCTTTTTGTTTTTCCACAGCACTGAGGATATTTAATAAATGCTTGACAGTCATGATAAATCACATAACAAGATGGGGTCCAGGCCTACTGTATCTCAACAGTTGATTGATCCAAGAAAATCACCCTGGCAAGTGACCTTCAAGGATTTGCCTTAGTGAGCTTCAAAGTCAACAGAGAAAACTTCACACTTATTCCAATTCACATTGAGTTCTTAGGAATCGTAGTAGGTTTCAGGTCAGTGAGAGATTGTCTTTCAGAAGGAAGATTCCACATTCTAATGAACCTTGTCAATCAACCAATCAGCTCACCCAAATACCTCAGTAAGAACTTTTGGGGCACATGGGTTCAGGAACCTGTGTAACACAGTTTCATGGAATCATTGAAATGTAGGGCTGGAAGGGACCTTGAAAGGCCAGACCTACTATATGTAGACTGTCCCTGACAGGTGTGTGTTTAACCTTAAATACATCCAGTGGTGGGGATTCCACAACCCCCTTCATAGCTTGTTGCAATATTAGAAAGTTTTTCTAATATTTAAACTAAATCTCCCTTGCTGTAGATTAAATTGATTACTTTTTGTCCTACCTTCAATGAGTATGAAGAACAGTTGATCCCTATCCTCTTTGCACCAGCACTTCACATATTGAAGGTTATCAGGTTCCCCCCTTAGTCTTCTCTTTTCAAGGCTAAATATGCTTAGTTTTTTTAGAGTTTCCTCATAAATCCTCTTCCCCTAAACCCTTTATAATTTTTCATGATTTCCTCTGAGGTTTTTACAATTGTTTCCTGAGTGTGGCACCCAAAACTGGACACATTATTCCAGCTGAGGCCTCCCTATTGCCAATTAGAGTGAAACAGTTACCTCTTGTGTCTTACATATGATACTCCTGTTAATACAGCCCAAAATATCAGCCTTTTTTGCAACTATATCATTGTTGACTCAGATTGTTTTCAGCAGTACTGCTGCCTACCCAGTTATTTTTAATTTTGTACTGGCATATTTGATATTTCTTTTGAAAATGTACTTTGCATTTTTGTTCACTGAATTTTTCAGACTTCACTTATGATTCATACAGAGGTGGTTGAAGTTAGTGCATCTCCTAGCAGGCAGAATATAAACATAATGGTCATGGTCCAGGAAGAAGTTCTTTCCTTGATAAATTGGTTGAAGGTGCTTTTTCTTGTGTGCAACAAAATACCTTTCTCTATACCTTAACCTACCAAGACTCTGGTGATGGATGCCTCCACTTAGATAGGGCAGATCCCTTTCAAACTCAGGGCATGCGATTACACTCTTAGAAAGCTCATCTGCAGGTAAATGTTCTGTAACTGAGTCCCCTGCCTGGCATGCAAATTCGTTTCTGCCTTTACTTCAAGGTTCCATTAATTCGGTGTCAACAGATAACACCACAGCTACACATTATGATGACAGAGAGAAGCTATGTTATCTTCAATTAGTTACGAGGCCATTTGATTCTGAACCTAACATGATCTGGTGATGAATATACCACCTATCCTCGGTGTTCAGAACTTGCTTTCAGATCACCTTAGCAGACATTTGCAAACAACTGTGTGTGGTGTCGCAGAGCATCTTTTACAAGTTGGGCTACCCATCAATAGACCTGCTTGCTATAGACCAGGACAAAAATGCCAATTGTTTTGATCCCAAAGAGGCTCCACTCTGGGCTTCCTGTTGAATGCAATTGAATACTAGGATGGATGTATTAATTCCTGCTGATACTGAGAATCGTAAAAGTGAAGCAGGATGGTGCAGCAATGATAATTGCAGCCCTGTCCTGGGCCAGGCAGCTCTGATATTTATAGCTGGTAAAGCTCACAACAGAGACCCATTTCATTTTGTTACTCTACCTGATGTTGTCTTGGAGAACAATGGTCTGATTGATTGTATGCCTGGACCCAGCGTTGCTACATATGGCAGTGTGAATGTTGACTAGCTGATATCCACCAAAGAAGCTGTTGAGTTAAAGTTCAGAACATTGTTCTCTCAAGCAGATTGACTTCTAAACTAATGGAAGAGGTTTTTTATTTGGGTATCTCAGCACTAGCTGTCTCCTTTGACAACACCCATTTCAGCAGTATTGGATTATTTTCTAGCTCAGAAACAACATGGACTTCCTCTTATTTCCGTAAGGGTCCATCTAGCATCAGTATTTGCACATCACTCTCCTATCCAAGGTCACTGTATTTTCTCACCCGGCAGTGGCAAAGTTCCTTATTCATGTTTTTCCCTCAGTTTAAGAGCTCCTTCCTTCTGGGAACTTAATATAATAAGAGTTGATAATAAGGACATGAGTCCTTAATGGCCTGTTCCCTTTACCACCCATGAGTAAAGGCTGCCTATTTTGTAGTTATCACAGCAGCCTGAAAGGAGGAGGAGATCCAAAAACTCATGAAGGTTCCCCTTATATAATGTTCTATAAGGGCAGGATTACTCTCAATTCTTACCTCAAGTTAGTGCCCGAAGTTGTTTCAGAATACTATATGGACCAGCTTATTCATTTTACAAATATCTTCCCTGAGTCTGTCTTAATCCCAGTGAAAGTTAGGGTCTGGTCTATACTTACTGTGGAATTCAGCAGCAGTTGAGGGGAGATACACAGGCTGCATAAAATACCTTGCATAGCTACCTTTTACTCTCTAACTCCCACTTACCTCCCTGGCTCCACTGCACTGACTCAAAGGGAAATGCCATCCCTTCAACTCAGTGCTACTATTCTGGTGGGGAAGATGAGATGAGTTACTGAATCAAACTCTGGATCAGCTGAGTGGGTTTGCTGTATCACTTTAATTCCCCTCTGGTTACTAAACTGTAGATAACTTTAGTTGTAATTCTTCTGTGCAATAGAAGAAATATTTTTTCCTTTACTGTAATGCATTTCATCATTAATTGGTGTATGTATGTCATAAAAGACCTACGCTACCAACATGTACAGATACATTTGATTCTTTGTGTTGTTTCCTAGAAAGCTTCTTCAAAAATTGAGCTCTGTGTTAAGTCTTTACTAATTGTTTTAACTTAATATTTACTCTGCTGAGTGGATCATTTGAAAATGGTGGATCTAGACTGAGGCAAGCTGTGCATTCAAGAGGTGCAGGATGTATGACAAGGCATTATCTCTGCCTGCCACATCAGGTGTCACACCAGCCTAGACAAAGTCCATTCTTCCTTGGCCTATTTAGCCCATGCCGTATTCTTCCACCCTCCCCCCCCCCCCCCAACCTCATCAGGAATGATAAAGAAAACTGAGAGTGATCCTCCCAGTGTGTGCTGTATTCCCTGTGTAGCTGTACTGAAGAAGTGGGAGACTGAGGTGGCTTAGTAGAAAGCACACTTCTCATTCCAAATAGCTGAGATATGGTAGATGTTGGATTGATCCAGACTCTATTTACTGACAAGTGAGACTGATGCTGGTGACTGGAAATGTTTTGAAATAGTGTTTTGTGCATAAGAAATACTTGTCCTTGAAAGCCAGGCTCCAATTTATTTAGTAACAAAATAGAAGATGTTTAATCAAAATTAAGAGTCAAGATCATTTCCTCCCAGTTTTCATATAAGATGAAAACATTTGGCCAGATTTTTAGCTGAACTCAGTAAGCACAGAACATAACTGGTGGGGAGACATTTGTAGCTTCCTAATCCAGGGACTGGTTCTGTACCAGCTAGGCCCCCATCATAGTGGAGAGCAAGAGAGGAATCAAAGTCTGTCTGAAGCAACAGGAAGCTTAAAACCTGATGTGGAGCAATCTAAGCCATGGGCTGATTTGCACATGCCCTTTAATAGTTAACAGCTTTAATCATTCTTGGACTTGCAAGGTAGTCAATCTACTCCTATTTCAGCAGGGATCTGTTAGAAACAATAAATTGGAAGTATTTTAGTTACTGAAAAGTAACTTTCTTTAGCACAGCATTTAGCTCAGCCCTAATTTTAATCGATTGTTAATGAGAAGAAAATTAAAAGTTGCAAGTTTTGGAGAGATTAATTAAATTGAAGTGCAAGACTGAAAACAGACTCCAAAACTTGTTTGTTCAGATATAAATCCATTCTGAAGTCGCTGCTGGTATTCATGGCTGGGCATAAGGCTCAAGTGAAGTTTCGTTAACTGTGATTTTACTTTGTGCGTATGCAGTTGATATTTTTTTCGAAAGAAGTTAATGTTACTAAAAGCCAAACCTTTTCTTATTCAAAACATGACTAGAAAATAGACTACTTAAAATCCTTCAACCCCTCCACCAGTGCTTTTAATCTTCATGTCCTTCATGAATATTAATCATTCTCACCTCTCTGAGGTAGATAATTATTCTTATTAATGGGGAAATTTATGTTAAATTAATGGGAGGTTGTGAGATATACCAGTAACAAACATACTTTATGCAACATTGGAGAAGTTTCTTTTACTTGGTTGGCAAATATTCAGAGCATAGCACGCAGGGTTGCTGTTCAGTAACTGAAAAGCAGCCTAGGCTTATTCACTTAAGCAATTCCTTGTACTGTTATTTCTCAAAATATACACGATGTGAATTTCTGAACTCTGCCTAGCAGTCATTTTGAACCAGCCTGCAGTGGATTGTGTAATTATTGTACAGTTAATTTTTCATAACAGTAGCATGACTACTGAAATCTTACAAAAAGAGAGGCTATGTGGTTCACAGCATGAGCATGGGACTAAGGAGTAGGATTTAAGAGATCTGAATTCCATTTTTGGTTCTTCCACTGGCCTGTTTGGGCAATTTTGGGTAGGTCACTGTAGCTCTCTGTGCCCCCATCTGTAAAATTGGGTTAGCAATTGCTGGAGAGCACTGTATAAGAAAGAGTGTCCGTTTGTTACAGTACTAGCCTAGGATTTTGAAGGTCTAGGTTCAATTCCATACTTCCCCACAAACATCCTGTGTGACTGTGGGCAATTAATTTAGCCCCTCTGTGCCTCAGTTGCCCATCTGTACAATTCAGATATTTCCCTATTTTGCCAGAGGTGGTGTGAGAATGAATAAATCAGACTGAAGTACTTGGAGATCTACTGATTAAAAACACTATATAAGAGCTAAGTGGCATGTCTACTCTACTCCATTTGTTCTGATTGACTAATAAAACAGAATTTTCAAGCCAAATAACTCAAAAATATATATGACAGAAAAGAGAATGGGCTGTCAAATTGTGAAAAGGGCAAATGTGTACTGGATTGGACCTTTCCTCTCATTGCTCGCCCCGCACAAAAACTTCTCTTAAAGTGGTGTCCCTGTGGGTGCTCCACTGTAGATAGCAGTGTCTAGTTGGCTTGCCCGTGTGCTCTCCTGTCTTGTGCCTTGCCTTAAGGCAATCTAGCGCTGCATGAGCAAACTACCCTAAGTTCCTTCTTAATCGCCGTTGGCCTGAGATAGAGTGATTAGCAGTCTGATTCTGATGTACAGTTCCCTGCTTTGAATTGTATAGTTGCCAGTGGATTGTCAATTCTCATAGCACTAGTACAGTTTCCACTCTAATTCCTCCCCCCCAATTTTTTTTTTCTTTTTATTCTGTACCTTTCAGTTTTCTCTCTGTCCTTGACATGTTGTTTTTGCTCCATGGACTGATTTTCCCCCCGCCCCAACAAGGGTTATGCCCAGCTTCTCAAGGTTCAAGTTGCCTCTTCTGCAGAGAGGCAAGACTGATCAGTGATGATCACTTAAACTCTATCTGGGGCCTGAGAGAGGTTCACATTCCTCAAAAATGCTTTTTTTTTTTGCCAAAAATTGAAGGATGGAATGATGAATAGCAGTGAACTAAAAATTAAGCATCCTATGATGGAGAGTTCCCTCAGATCAGCCTCTGACCTCAGTCCCAGGACTCCCATGGAGCAATGGTCATTGCTGAGCCCATCAGCTTTCAAGGAAGGAGAACCTAAGAGGAAATCCTTCCACTTTGAAGAAAAGGGCAGTCCAAGTCCGCAGACTGAGCACTTACTTGGTCACAGGAGATCCCCAGCAACATCAGTGACCTCAGCACCAGCAGCACGGAGCATGGTACCCATAAAGCACAGTTTCCTTAGGTAGTAGTATTGCCCTCAAGGCTATAAACTCAGGGGGCACCGGCTCAAAGGTGTCAGCACAGTTTGACAGAGCTAGAAGCAGAAATCTGTAAAAGCACCTCCAGGGAGTCCTCTTCTGGGTCACCCTTCAGTGCTACCGCCCATGCCATTTGCTGAACCTCCATGGCCATAGTGGGACCCTGCCATACTGGCAGCCTATGGACTTCTAAGGTCTCCAGTGTCTCCCACAGAGACAGTAAGATTATCTCCTTCAGTCTCTCTTTCCGTAGTCCCTGAACCTCAAGAGGAAAGTTTTGGAAAGTAGAAAGCTAGTCTGAAGAAGGACATTACTCTGCCAGCTAATATGTCCTCATCCTTGCTGAATGAATCTGTAATACCCACTCCACCATCAATGATGGATGATTTTAAACTTGTCCAAAACCTCGCTAAGAGGGTTGCTGATGCACTGCAGATTCCTCTAGAAGAGGTAAGAGTTGCATCCTACATATAGCCTCCTCAGTGTGGATTATGCTACCAGTCAACGGCACTTTTGGATCCTTCCAAGGTTATTTGGCAAAACACTGGCCTTCATAACATCTACATGTAAAGGGGGCAATAAAAATACAGTGTGCCCTTCAAGAATATAGACTTTCTTTTTTTACACCCCTTGCCGAGCTCCATTGTTGTAAATGCACATGGAAGACAGCACCAGACTAAATCTACTGTTACAAAAAAGACTGGAATGGGCTAGATCTATTCGGTAGAAAGACATATTATATTCTCTGTTACATTACAGTTTATGATTGCAAATTAGTAGGCCCTAATGGCAAAATATGATCACCAATTAGGAGAAACTTAATGCCTTTATTTACCACCTGCCAAATGAACAAAAAGAACAATTTTGAGCCATCATTAATGAGGGCTAACTGATGGCAAGTATAGCACTGCAGACAGCATTAGATGCTGCAGATAGAGTGGCCTGCTCTGTATCATTGCTGGTGGTCATGAGATGAACTTCCTGGTTACACCTTTCAGGGCTACCAAAGGAAGTGCAAACAGCTGAGGACCTTCCATTGAGGGCTCCAAGTTCATTGCAGATGTAACCTTCGGGTGGGCTAAATTCATTTAGTTGCCCTTCTCCAGTGCCCCACAGAAATCAATCCCAACCCCTATGGGGAAAGCAGCTGGAGACCCAGGATCCAGTCTGTACAGGACTCACAGCGAAGCTTGCTCAGAGCTACACTCACACATTAAAATACTACTAAAAACAAACATAACAATGAACTTTATTAACTACTAACTAAATAAACCTTATCCTAAGAAAACAAACTACAATTAACCAAGAACAATCCCTTGCATGAAAGATACCCAAGAGTCCCAAAGTCTGTGTGGAGTTCACCCAACTCTCAGCTACAGTCTCTGTTCCAGTGTGGAAGCTTGAGTGGCAAGAAATAGCTGTCCTCTTCTTTCTTTGCTGGGATCCTCTGTAGCATTACATGCAGGCTTTCTCTTCTCCTCTGCAACCAGCCCTCAGTCCCATATGCATGTCTGCAAGGTCTGTCGCAAATGATTCCTTTACATGGAGAAAACATCTTGTTCACTCCTGGCTCAGCTCCTCTCCAGAACACTGAGCACATGGTCTCCCCTCAAGGCAGCTCCTTCCTGCTGTCTGCTCAGGCTGCTGCTCTCCAGTCATCTGACTGACAACATCACATCACACCAGCCGGGTACACTGTGGAGCATGCTCAAATTGCTACCACTCCCTGCTTCTGGAAGTTTCCAGTTGTGGGTCACTAATCTGCCCAACAACAGTAATCCACCCTCAGCAGGTCTCTCAGAGATAGCCTTTTCAGGCATATGGGTTACACAGACAAAATGGATGCCTCATTTCATATGTGGCAGGACTCGGGGCCATGTTGTGCTCTCTAGGATTCAACATGCAGGCACACAAAAAGAAAATAGTTCTCAACCTACCCTCCATCCCAGTAGTATTATGAACCCCAATGGATGAGGTGAGATTTTCAAAATGGGTTTCAAATTGCATAAACAGTTGCAGTTGTGTCTGCAATCTGCAATCTCCATCAGGCACTTGTATTCATTCCATGAGATACATCTCTACTTCAGTGGCATTCATCAGAAATATCCCCATTACAGAAATGTGCAGGGCAGCAATGTGGGCATCTGCTCAAATCTTTTCAGAACATAATGCAGTTACACATGACTCAGTTTCCAATGCTGCCTTTGGCTCCCCATTGTTGACATCAGTAATAGACTCGACTCTGAAGCCCCAACCCTCCATACAGAATAGTGTTTGGGAGTCATCTACAGTGGAGCACCAATAGGGACACTATTTGAAGAAGAAAAACTTACCCTGTGCAATAACCGATGGTTCTTCGAGATGTATCTCTCTATGGGTGTTTCACTGTAGATGCGTCTGCATCCCTTTGCTTCTGATTAGATGCAATGTCCTTTCTGTTCACACATGCGCTCTTCCTGTCTCATGCCTTGCCTTGAGGCTATCTAACACTGTGCAGGAGAACCACCCTCAGTTCCTTCTTTACCACAGAAATTCTTATTGAGAACTCTTATGTAGAGGAGGAGAGGGCAGGTCATGGAGCACCCATAAGATCCCTATGGGTTAACAGGGTTCTTGTCTTCACAGTGATTATCATACGTGCTATTTGTTTTCTACTGTTGACATTGGGAGAATCCTAGCCTCTCCTTCCCATTTAGTTATGAAACAAAATATAAGTTAAAAATATATTGCAGTTTTTCTGGAGAGAAGAGACGTGTTGATCTGTAGAGATGGAGAAAGGAAATAAGATCAGGAAAAGCGGGGAGGAAACTGGGAGCAGGAAAGAAGAGCCAACAACTTGCATTGAATTTTGTTAAATTTGCCTGTTGGCACTTGGACATGCATCTTTGTTTTTTCTTTTCATTTAAAATTTGAAAAGCTAAACTAGAACTGCTAATATGCAATTTGAAAGTACTTGTTAACTTAGTGATACTGATGTCATAGTTAAATGAACCCTCTAGGTTATTTTCTGTGACCACTGGCTTTAGAGTTTATTCATCACAAGACAAGTTATTATCTCATAAATAGGCTATATATTCAAATTACCAATATTATTTGCTAAATGTAACATATTGTCAGTATTTCATTTGTAAGATGTGAAGGTATTTTAAAAGTAAACTAAAACATTTTTGAATAACTTATATTAGCATATTGTAGCCAAATAGTATAGTCACTATTTCATTACCTGTTTGAAAATGTGTGCTGATGGTAATGGTCGTGAACAGTCTATCATAGGTTGTGTGGTTTATAATACTAAAAGGGTGACTTGTAGTGAAAATTTCACTAGAAGCTGTTTGATGCACTTTTTTGTCCAGGAGTTGTTGTTGGAGTACCTTGAGGAAAAGTGGGAAAGAATATAATGGTGAACTACTGTTTAAAGGGTAGGGAAAAGAATTGGTTAATGAATTATATTTAATGTTTTATTCAGTAGTGAATCCCCTCAAATCAATAATGTAATGTGGTTAACATTAAAATAAATGTTTAAATGTAAAACGTGACCTAATTTCTGGGTGTCACACACACACACACACACACACACACACACACACACACACACACACACACACAGATTCGTGTTTAGATTTTAGAACAAATATTCTTTTATAGTAAAATCTAAGTACGAATCTGTTGGCATATATGTTTTCTATATTGCAGTGAAGAAGGTGGATGGGGACTCACTTCTGCTTTATTGGCACTTTGAGAAGCTCAGTGTCTGGGAAGAGAAACCTAAAATATTGTGAATGAATTTTGATGTTTTTATCAGTAAAGAATCCTTTGAAATTCATCACTGTGGTATCTTATTTGCATTTCTAATAGGTCTGCTCTGGTCAGAGACCTTGTAGCATAGAAGTTTAAATGTACTTATCCAAGCTACTATCATTTGAGAATTAGGCCCTTACATGTTATATGCCCTTGTTATAGCATTGAATAGACTCACCTTCTAGAGATCTTAATTCTTATTTTACAGTGAAATAAAGGTATGAGAAAATAACAGATTGAGCTTTTTTTAGCAATAGTTATTGAAGCAAAATGTTCTTTAGATGACAAGCTGAGCCTTAACATAAATATGTACTATTGGAGTCATCCTTGACTACCAAAGATTGGGATGTAAACTCCGTGTGTATGGTTCAAGTGGCAGTGAGAAAAATTATTTTAATGCATTTTTCCCTGTTACTTAGTATGTACAAGGATTTATTTTCAATTTTTTCATATAGAGCAGTGATTCTCAACCGCGGTATTGGGACACATTATTGTGTTGCCATACAGCAGTAAGTGTGTTGTGGCAAACCAGGGTGGTGCTGGATATGGATTGGGGCGGGATGGTGGGCTTGTGTGTCATGTAGGGTGGCACATGCCACCAAGCATGTCATGACCCACAAAAGGTTGGATACCACTAGAGCATCTCCTACGTTTTCAAACCAGGTTAAGCGGGAAGGGCACGATGAAGATGGATTCCAAGTTTTAAGGGAGTGTTTTATTTAGTAGCAAAACTAATTATTATTATTAATAATAATAATAATAATAATAATAATCTCAATTAATTTTTCTCTTTTCTTTCTCACTATTTTCCATCCTCTTTTGAAATTCATACATATTTCTTATCTACACTTGTATCTGGCAACCTCTCTTCCCCTGTTTCTCCATTTTTTCCCCTCCCTACTTCCTCTTTTTGACTCTCCTACCTTTTTTTAAGGTTCAACTGCTATTGATCTTTATATCTCCCTTTGTTACTCTAACAAGCTGTCCATCCTACCTAGAAGTCCCTGTCGTATAATGACTTTCCAAGGGAGACGCTTGGTTGGTCTAGTGCAGGGGTGTCAAACATGAGGCCCACAAACCTTTTCCAGCTGGCCCATGACTGCTCCATGGGACCACACTCCTCCCCTCACCCCCCCGAGATCGATCTTGCATACCCAGTGCTCCATGATGTTGCGAGAGTGTCAGGTCTTACAACATCGCGAAGCGCTGGGTATGTGAAACTGCATTTGGTGAGACCATAACAGAGAGAGAGGGTGTGGTCTCACGGAGTGCAGTCTTGCATAAACAGTGCTCCGCGATGCCGTAAGAGTGCCCTACTATTTTGATTTATGGTATGTACAGCTCACTTGAAGTATATTTGTCAAATCTGGCCTGCCATAACAAATAAGTTTGACACCCCTGGTGGTTGTGGGGGTGGACTGGGAGTTGGTACAAATCTAGCTTCTATTCTGTTCTATAAGACTCCCTCTGTGACATTGTATAGGTCCATGAGAGATATGTTTCTAAGTCACATAAGCAGTTTTTAAAATCCTGTCTTTCACCTCATAGACTCTAAGGTCAGAAGGGACCAATATGATCATCTAGTCTGACCTCCTGCATAATGCAGGCCAAAAAACCTCACCTACCCACTCTCGTAATAAACCTCTAACCTGTGTGTGCCTCTGTTTTGCAGACTGTAAAGGCTCCAATGTGTAAGGCTCCAATTCACTAGTCCAAAAGGCATTATCAGTGTGAAAAGTATTGCATATAATGTATTTATAGTGATGTGTTGGTTTCTGCATTGAGTACCAAGTTTATGTTCAGCTTGTGTGTGCTATGGCATAGACCTCCAGATGAGGATGGATGGGTACTTTCTTGAGTTTAACGTTTATTCAGCCAGAGGATCTTTAGTAGGTGATATGTGAAGCTATTCTCACTGTGACTGAGTGTGCTGCAATTGCAGGAATTCAAATTTCTACTAGCTATTGGTATGTACGCTGGAGGCTCTGTTAAAGTCGACCTTGTTAAGTCGACTTAGAGAGGCCACATTGAAAACTGCTGTTGACTGCCTGTGTCCACACTGGCAGGTGCTTGGTCGACGGAGGAGTGGTGCATTGTGGGTAGCTGTCCCACATTGCAGCAGGCCTGGAGGCCAATTAGGGCGACTTAAGGGCTTCCCCTGTCTACACTGTCTTAAGTCGACTTAATAAGTTCGACTTAAGCGTTAAGTCGACCTTCAGAGGTGATGTTTCTAAGTCGACGTAAGGAAGTGCTTAAGTCGACTTAATAAAAACCGAATGTGGACGCAGGAGTTTGTGGGTCGACTTAACCTTCCTTAAGTCGACCTAAGGCTCCAATGTAGACATACCCTTAGAGAGTTAGGTTCTTTGGAAAATCTCAGTCTAAATGTTTGAGAGTCATGTGTTCAGTTCCTATTAACTTTGGTAATCCAAGCTTCGAGAGTAGAAGTTTTTTTTAAAAAGTACACTTTTGAGAAGCCACTACGGATGTGTATGGTCTGTTTTTCAAAGATACTAAGCACTTGTACTCTCATTTCCATTAAGCAAGTGCTATTGATGTATAGCACCTCTGAAAATTAGATTTAGTTGTTTGAGTATGAACATTTATATTTCGAAGAAGGGAAGTCTTTGGATGTACATTCTCATGAAACTGTTTTATTGTATTAATTATACAAGGATCAGGAGAAGGAGCACATCCATCAATATTGCTACCTAATGATCTGCTGAAGGTTGGCAGGTCACCTTCCCACTGAAAACAGTCCTTTGCTCAGCGTCCTTGCCCCAAGGATTTCCAGTTCTTTCCTTTAGCACAGGGATTTCAGGGGCTGGGCTTTTGAACGGTCAAGATCTTTTGCAGACGACTTTTCACACTGGAAGAATGCTCCTGTTGTTACATCCTCTTGGAATGGGTGGGGGAGCCTGGGCCTGTCCCCTTCACCAGGCACTGGTCCAGTGGTGGACAGCAGCACTTGACACCTTGTGGTGCTAAGTTGCTGCATTCTCCCCTTGAATCACTTCCTACCCCAGTCTCCTTTAGCTTCATGGAGTAAATCATTTCATCCAAGTTTCTGTTGTGCACACTCAGTCATCTGCCTCATTTGCACAGGACAGGTTGTCAAGTCTCATGTAAGGGGCTCCTGGGCAGCACTTTCCCCTTAGAGATCAGTACAGCTATCTGCTCTCTTCCACTGCCCACCTCTGAGTTAGTCTGCTTCCCTTTTTAAAGTCCTGCTTCCAATTTGTGCAGGCTTTGCAGGTGAGGTTGGGCCAGTTATGTTCTTTAACCCTATGCTCTTCAGTGTGGAATTTGTATACTTCATCAGAGGTTCCTTAAGCTTTGAGCAGCTGCTAGTGCTCAGGTAGCTTCCTGTTCTGTGAGCATATTCAATACAGGAAGTTCCAGAACTGTAGAGAAATGCAGTATTCCTGCCCAAATAGCCTCTCACATCAAGGACATGAAATTGCAATGGCTCTATTTTACAGTTGCTTGTAGTGCTGCTATTTGATATCTGATAGCTTGCTGGTTTGGAATGGCAATCAGTCCTTTTGCTTATCCCTAAGCAATGCATTTTAGTTCTTTCCCAGACTGATATAGGAAAATAGTCTTTTCAATAGGACTAGGATCACTTCCTCCCTGCCCTCATCCCCCTCTGCCCCCCCATGTACGCCTACACCAGTATATTTTCTCAGTTCTGCAAGTGTTTTTCTCACTTTCTCTGCTGTGTAGGCGGCCTTCCCTCTCAAAGATGAGTTTCATAGGAAATTTAAAAAAACTTCTCTGCACAGCAAATCTATAATTTAATAAGAAAGAAAAAGAATGTTAAGGACTTTTTGTTTAGAATTATGATGCATCTTGATAATGGTCAAAAGGATGATGAATCTAGTTCTAAGAAGAAAAAGGAAAAGTTAATTTTTTTTGTGCATATTTATGTTTCTCGAGACTTTGTCTAAAATACTCTTATAGAGCACCTCCTGTGAAAATTATTCACATTCATCCACTTCACAAATGACTTGCTACTGAAATGTCAGCAGGGCAAGGATAGAGAGAGTAGCAGATATTTTTAGACATCCCTCTTCTCCCCCCCCCCCATTTTTTTTCTTTAGACTAATGTAGAGCTGAATACTTCTACCATGCAACTGTAATATTTTTTTTTCAAATTCAGTCATAAATCAATTTATCACTAATCTGAAGGTCCAAGTTTCTTCAGGGACAGTTTTTTTTTTAAATGGATTTAATCATCTTGTTTTAAGTCTCTTTTCATTGCAGTTTCTCACTTTTAGAGCCTTTCCCCCTTTAATGATATTTACAACCTGTTTGAGGGCCTTCATTTCAGACAATTCTGTGAACTAAACTTAAACCCTTCCTTTTAGACAAAAACTTGAGGGGCATGTACATGAGCAACTTTAATGAACAAGAGCTACGCGTTGTTAAACTTCACTCAACAATAATATAGAGTGGCCTTTGCTAAAGAAATATTATGTTGATATTCTTGCCAATGAACTCTCACCCCCCTGTTTTAGGAAAGATAGTTGAGACAGTGATGGAAGACCAACTTTCACAGCATTTGAGAGCCTCCAAGTATTTGGAGATCAACCATATAGGTTTCAGAGCTTGTTATGCTATAAAAGTCTCAAGTCTCGGGGTAAACTGTGTCTGTATAATCTAAGGTTTCATATAAAACTCTCATCTGGGGAAGCAAGCATTTTATGGCAATGGCTAGAGAGCAGGTGTCACTGCAAATACTTCAGAATAGTGTTGAGTTAAAAATGGAAGCTGGCATGGTTAGAAGAAATGCTTTCAAATGTTTGTTTGTTCCTATTGGAGAGCTCCTAGAGGGTCATAGTGGGTGACTCAACTGCATGCTGCCATTCTCTTGTTCAATGTAAGTGTTCAGCCATTGTATTCATGGTATTATTTGCTATTATCAGGAACTCTAGTCATGGACATAGATCAGGACCCTGTTGTGCTAGGTGTACAAACAGAATGAAAAGGCAGTCCCTGGCCCAAAAGGCTACAATGTTATTTCTTCAGACCATGTCTGAAGCACTTCTTTACTCCTCGAATGTCTGATAGAGATGGTGACCTGGAAGAGAACTAGTTGTGTAAATGTCAATCTGGATAAAAGAGAGGCTGAGGTGATTATTTGAGAATCTAATCAAGTCTAGACAACAGAGTCCTGTGGCACTTTTAAAGACTAACAGATTTATTTATCGCATGAGCTTTCTCCCACGAAAGCTCATGCGATA
>ML685785.1:1850705-1901703 GCA_007922175.1 Pelusios castaneus | reverse complement strand
TTCTTCTTCGAGTGATTGCTCCTGTCCATTCCATAGTAGGTGTGTGCGCGCCTCGTGCACGGAACGCCGGAATTTTTTCCCCTAGAAACCCCGTAGGGCCGGCTGTAGCGCCCCCTGGAGTGGCGCCGTTGCGGCACCTCTATATAACCCACAGCCGGCCCTACCCTCCTCAGTTCCTTCTTACCGCCCTGACGGTCGCTGGAACGTTGGCTAGCTTGCTAGCAGTACCCTAGTTTTTCAATTGTTATTAGATAGTTTCTAAGTGGTTAGTTAGTCGTTCTTCCATCGAAGAGCCCCGTTTCGGGGCCAGGGCATGCCAGGCTTCAAGGCTTGCGGGGCCTGTCGCAAGCCCATGCCCCTGGACGATCCACACCGCGAGTGTCTGAGGTGTTTGGGAGAGTCCCAACTTCGAGAGCGGTGCAAAATTTGCCGGGGGTTCCGTCCGAGGACCCAGAAAGAGAGGGAGCATAGACTCAAGCTCCTCCTGATGGAGGACGCCTTGCGGCCGGCAAGCGCCGGGGGTGCCGGGTCTAGCGCGGCACCGTCGGTGCGGAGCGCGCCGGAGTCCACCAGTGAGGTACCGAGACCCACTAACCTTGCGAAGGAGCCACGGCAAACCGGCGCTGCTGCAACGGAGCCCTCCACGGCACCGTTCGCCGTTGGAGCAGGCGCGTCCTTCACCCGCCGGCCTGGCCCACGGGGAGCGCTCCCAGTATGTTTCGCCCCCGGAGCGGCACCGATCGCCCATTCCGCCAGCGCTGATAGCGGCAGCAGGGGCCCCGCGGTACCGGTCCCCACCAGAGCGCCTGAGCCGTGATTCCTCGCGGCACCGTCGTCCGTCGGCACCGCGAGAAGTGATTCCCGCGACAGGACGGCAATACTCGCCGACCCGCGGCACAGCCCCACCTTGGTCGCCCCGGAGCAGGTTCTCCTCCGAGTCGGGGGACAGTGTGAGCTCCGCCAGGCGGAGCAGGAGCCGCTCGGGGAGAAGAGGGGACAGCCACGGCCATTCCCAGACCCGGTGCGGGTCCCAGTGGCAGCCGCCTCAACAGTGGCCTTTTTGGACCCCATGGGCGTATCATCAGGCCCAGGGTCCCTTGTCGGAGAGGCCTCCCTCCACCCTTTCGTCGAGGCATCAGCCGTCATGTACGGCGAGCGCTCCTCCGGAGCTGGGGAGGGCTCCAGCCCGGGACCGGGCAGGAAAAGCCCTGGACGATCCGTCAGCGACGGAGGGTCCGCAGTCCACGAGGGCACTAGACCCCCATCCGGAACCCGCCGGAGAGTCGTCTTCGTCCCCACCGGATGAGGCGGTGGCGGGGGCAAAGCCGGCCACTCTCCCTGATGACAGCAGGTCTCATCAGGACCTACTTAGGAGAGTGGCAAAGATCATGGGCCTACAGGCAGAGGAGGTCATGGAGGAAGTGGATCCCATGGTCGATATCCTCCTCCCAGAGGGTCCGTCCAGAGTGGCCCTGCCCTTAATTAAGACGGTGCAGAACACAACCAAGGCCCTGTGGCAAACCCCAGCCTCCATTGCTCCGACGGCCAAACGGGTGGAGAAGAAGTACTTCGTCCCCGCGAAAGGCTACGAGCATTTCTATTCACACCCGGCCCCGAACTCGCTGGTGGTTGAAACGGCCAATGAAAAGGAGAGGCAGGGTCACCAAGGTCCTACGCCCAAGTCGAGGGATGCAAGGAAAATGGACCTGTTCGGCCGTAAGGTCTATTCCTCGGGGGGACTCCAGCTGAGGATCGCCAACCAGCAGGCGATCCTCAGCAGGTACACTTTCAATTCATGGGCGGCCCTCGACAAGCTGTCTGACAAGCTGGACCAGGACTCGAGGTCCGAGCTGGCAGCTATGTCAAAGGAGGGTAAAGTGGTGTCTAGAGCCCTCCTACAATCGGCCCTGGACGCAGCGGACGCTGCAGCTAGAGTAATGGCCTCTGGCATCACAATGCGACGGAGTTCTTGGCTCCAAGCCTCGGGCCTCCCCGCCGAGGTCCAGTCCACCATCCAAGACTTGCCCTTCGAAGGACCGGAGCTGTTTGCGTCTCAAACAGACTCCAGATTGCAATCCCTTAAGGACTCAAGGGCCATGGTGAAATTGCTGGGCCTTCACACCCCGGTGTCGCAAAGAAAGCCCTTTAAGCCGCAGGCATCGGCTCGGCCATTCCAACGGCGCCAGGACTGGGACAGAAGGAGAGGCCGTAACGGGCGCAGGGCAAGCCGTCGCCCTCCAGACCAAAATCAGGGAGGGCAGCGTCATCCCTCCGGCCCCAAGAAGGCCTTTTGAGGGTACGATCGGGGACGACGTACCAGTCTTTGCTGCGGATCCAATTCCTTTGCCCTTCCTCAACAGATTATCCCGGTTCCACCGTGCCTGGGCGCTAGTTACCTCGGACCAGTGGGTGCTCCTCACGGTGCAGCATGGATACTCGCTCCAGTTCTCTTCACACCCCCCGTTCCGCCCCCCCCCTTACCCCGTCCCTCTTCAGGGGCCCATCTCACGAACAACTACTGGCCCAAGAGGTTCAGTCCCTCGTGGAGAAAGGGGCGATAGAGGAGGTGCCTCAGGACCTGAGGGGGAAAGGGGTGTACTCCAGATACTTCCTCATTCCCAAATCGAAAGGGGGCCTCCGCCCCATCCTAGACCTGCGGTACCTGAATCGTTTTCTACGCAAGATCCGTTTCCACATGGTCTCGTTGGCCTCAATTATCCCATCCCTGGATCCGGGAGATTGGTATGCCGCCCTCGATCTACAGGACGCCTACTTCCACATCGCAATAACCCCTCGACACAGGCGGTTCTTGCGTTTCAAAGTGGGAGACAGGCATTTTCAATTCACGGTCCTTCCGTTCGGGCTCGCCGGGGCTCCCAGGGTTTTCACCAAGTGCCTGGCAGTAGTGGCAGCCTTCCTCAGAAAGAGGAGAGTTCAGGTCTTCCCCTACCTGGACGACTGGCTTGTACGAGGCCGTTCGCCAGCGGAAGTGTCTCACCATCTGCAGATCATACAAGACGTGTTCAGCCGTCTTGGTCTGCTGGTCAACCAGCGCAAGTCCTCCCTCGTGCCAGTCCAGCGGATAGAGTTCATAGGGGCAGTCCTGGACTCAACAGTAGCGAAGGCATCTCTTCCTCGATCACGGTTCCAAGTGATCCGAGATACCATAAGGGGATTGCAGAGACATCCATTGGCTTCGGCAAGAATGTGCCTGAGATTGTTGGGGCACATGGCGGCATGTACCTACGTAGTCAGGCATGCTCGACTGCGTCTCCGCCCCTTTCAGCTGTGGCTAGCGTCAGTTTACCGCCCGAGCCGGGACGATCTGGACATGATAGTGGCCCCTCCCGCGCAGGCCCTGAGGGACCTAGACTGGTGGTGCCAGGAGGACCAGGTCTGCGCAGGGTTACCCTTCCAAGGCCCGAGCCCCTCCATTTCCCTCGTGACAGATGCGTCAGATCTGGGCTGGGGGGCACACCTGGGCCAACTACGGACCCAGGGCCGCTGGGAGAGCGAAGAGCTCCGATTCCACATAAACGTGAAGGAGCTCAGGGCAGTTCGTCTGGCCTGCCAGGCATTCAAGGAGCACTTAAAAGGGAAAGTAGTCTCCGTCCAGACGGACAATACAACAGCCATGTTTTACATCAACAAGCAAGGCGGTCCCCGCTCCTCCCATCTTTGCAAGGAAGCGCTCATCCTCTGGGAGTTTTGCATCCTCCACTCAATCCTGCCGGTAGCATCCTACCTACCGGGGTCGCAGAACACGCTGGCCGACGACCTCAGCAGGAAGTTTCTGACCCACGAGTGGTCGATGAAGTGGGAGGTTCTGAGAGAGGTCTTCCAAAGGTGGGGGACTCCCCGTCTGGACCTCTTCGCGTCAAGCTCCAACGCGAAATGCGCGCGCTTCTGCTCGTTCAGGGGACAAAGCCCGGGCTCCATAGCGGACGCGTTCGCGTTCGCGATCCAGTGGACGGGGGAACTTTCCTACGCCTTTCCCCCGACGCCATTAGTGAACCAAGTGCTTCTAAAGATCAAGCACGACAAAGCCACAGTGATTCTGGTGGCCCCGGCATGGCCCAGGCAGCATTGGTACACAACCCTGTGGAACCTCTCATCCAGAGCCCCGATAGATCTACCTTTGTTGCCGGACCTCTTGTCGCAGGACAACGGCAGACTCCTGCACCCGAACCTCCAATCACTCCACCTCAAGGCGTGGTACCTGAGTGGTTAACCCCGAACGAACGGCTATGCTCGGGGGAGGTCCAAGAGGTCTTGCTTAACAGCAGAAGGCCCTCTACACGCTCCGCTTATGGGGCAAAGTGGAAACGGTTCTCGACCTGGATGTCAGACAAGGGGATCGCTCCGAGATCAGCCCCACTCCCAGATATCCTCGACTACCTGTGGCATCTCAAGTCATCGGGCTTGGCAACCGCTTCGGTCAAGGTCCACCTGGCAGCCATCTCAGCTTTCCATGCGGGAGCGGAAGGGGGCTCAGTCTTCTCGGCCCCGATGGTGAAGCGTTTTGTCAAAGGCCTTGATAAGCTCTTTCCCCCCACCCGTCCACCGGTGGCGCAATGGGACTTAAACCTGGTCCTGACCCAGCTGACAGGTCCGCCCTTCGAGCCTCTAGCTTCATGCTCACTGCTGTGCATGTCGTGGAAGGTGGCCTTCCTCGTGGCCATTACATCGGCCAGGAGAGTATCAGAATTACGGGCCCTGACAGCAGATCCACCCTACACGGTTTTCCATAAGGACAAGGTACAGCTGCGCCCGCATCCGGCCTTCCGTCCAAAAGCGGTGTCCCTTTTCCACACCAGCCAGGACATCTATCTACCTGTGTTTTACCCCAAACCACATGCTTCGGACAGGGAACGCAGGCTGCATACTCTAGACGTGCGTAGAGCCCTGGCGTTCTACATAGACAGGACAAGACCTTTCCGCAAGTCCACCCAGCTGTTCGTGGCAGTAGCGGACAGAATGAAAGGAGAGCCCATCTCCTCGCAGAGGCTCTCCGGATGGATAGTCGAGTGCATCCGCGAATGCTACAACCGGGCGAAGGTTACACCGCCCCCGATCAAGGCGCACTCGACAAGGGCACAGGCCTCCTCGACGGCCTTTCTGGGGGGTGTGCCGCTAGTGGACATCTGCAAGGCAGCCACCTGGTCTTCAGTCCACACCTTCGCGGCACACTACGCGATCACTCAGCAAGCGAGAGAGGACGCGGCAGTCGGCAGAGCCGTCCTGCTCTCAGCTAAGCTGTGATTCCGACCCTCCGCCTCAAGGTAAGGCTGGTGATTCACCTACTATGGAATGGACAGGAGCAATCACTCGAAGAAGAAGAAGAGGTTACTTACTGTAACTGGTGTTCTTCGAGTTGTGTTGCTCCTGGCCATTCCACTTCCCGCCCTCCATCCCCGCTCGGAATAAGAGCAAGAAGGAACTGAGGAGGGTAGGGCCGGCTGTGGGTTATATAGAGGTGCCGCAACGGCGCCACTCCAGGGGGTGCTACAGCTGGCCCTACGGGGTCTCTAGGGGAAGAAATTCCGGCGTTCCGTGCACGAGGCGCGCACACACCTATTATGGAATGGCCAGGAGCAACACATCTCGAAGAACACCAGTTACAGTAAGTAACCTCTTCTTATCAGTGGCAAGTAGGACAATGCTTTTCCCAACTTCTTGAAAACTATGTAATTGAGCTTTTTCTCAGGTTATGTTTGTATTTATTGAAAGGATGTCTGAGACTTAAACTATAGTTTTCCAAATGGCAAATGCATTTTCATGTTTATACCACTGGGCTGTGTATTCATAGTCATGCATTGCTTTCCATGTGAATGCAGGTCTTGTTTATCAATCAAAAAGTTTAGTTTGCAGTCCAAGGACAGAATATTTCTCTCCTTTCTTTTTGGCCTCAGTTTGTCATCATATATCTCAGTTTATCTGAAATTGTACTTATGACCAAATTTAGTTTTTTGAATTGTTATAGGGTATTAATGAACTGTAGTCCCATGGGCAAAGACTTATTGGGAGCCCTTTTTAAAAAAATGCATAGACAAGCTATATTTTAGGGTAATAAACTTTTGAAGTAGAGCATACATGCATTAACAAGTAATTTTTCTAGGCTAACAGTATGTCTCAAAAATGCTGCTTTTGTTTATGTTTCAAATAGTATGGACACCTAATTGAACATCTATGGCTATTTAGGTGCCAGGCCTTCATCATGTCTGTAATTAGCTCACCTTCTTGTCAAATGCAGCGCAATCTTTGTTCATTTTAACACACCAAAACTTAAACATCGCAAACTGTAATTTAGTGTGGCTTTACTCATTTTCTCCCTGGCCATCATTTCATAAAAGGCAGTACATGGCTAAACTTGATCTTAAAAAAAAAAAAAAATAAAAAAGTGATTGGGGTGGGGAGGGAAGGATAAATTAGGGCCCCTTATTTGCCTTTTCTTCTCTATTTCTGTTTGCAGATTGAAGCCTAATAGTCATTCATAATTGTGGGGGTAGGGCCATCTGGGTTGCTTGGAGAGAATGCAGCTGCTTGAAAGAGCAGTAATCTATACCATGGGAGGGAGGCCTATATGTGGAATTATGTGATGCCATATTTCCTAATTTAGGAAGATCAGCTGCACATTCATTTCTCCATAGAAATGTGAGCAATGATTCATCTGTAGAAGAGTTTGAATAACTTAGATTAGTCTTTTTGAGCTGCCAAGATAGTTAAAAAAAATATTACAGTAGTTGTGATCAGGCTAAGGGATTTTATATCATGAAATGCTTATTGCATTTCACTAAAAGATGCCCACCTTGGTGTCTCATAAGTAGGGCCCCACCAAATCCATGGCTGTGAAAAACACATCATGGACCATGAAATCTGGTCTCCCCCCTTGAAATCTGTTTTTTGTGTACATTTACCCTATAATATACTTGGGGTAAAAGTATATGAAAGTCCTGTGCAGACTCCCTTATCTAGGGCAACTTACAAATGTTACAGTAATACAGTGAAATACTTGTTGTGTATATATACTGTATGAACACATCCCCAAAGTTTGCTATTTATGCTGTGACCAGTCACAAAAAATGTATGATTTCTCTGCAATTTAAGACCTTTACTCATAAGATGAGACAGAAGACCCGTCATGTCTATATATGTGGCCCATATCGCTTGGTCAGAAGGGAGTTCACAGTCCAGTAGTTGTGGCAATGCTAGCATCATTGACACCCACTTTCTAGGAAGCAGAAGGAAATTGAGTGTTTGTTTTATTACCCAGCCCATGGTATGTGAAAGATGAAAGAAACAAGGACCTCAAGATATCAAGAAAAAAGGACTCGAAGAAGCTTGATTTATTAGACAGGGAGGTTTACTACTTAGCTAGTCTCCAGGTGTATATGTCCAATTATCAAGCTCTATTTCCAATTATCAGGCTCTGCTGTCAAAATATGACTCTCTGAACTGGGACAAGGTGTCAGAATTCAGAGGAGTGTCCACAGGAAAAAAGAAAGAGCTACAGTACCTAGTGTTTGAGGATAATTACTGGCCTGAACACCTCTGCAGCCTGCTCTAGATGCCTCTGATGTAGTGGCACATTCAGTGGCCACTTCTGTTGTCATTTGCATGGCTTCATGACACCAGTCTTCTGGAATCCCCAGGGAGATCCAAACAACCATCAGGAGTCTCCTGTTCAAAGCTTTGAATTTTTCAATGTATGGGCTGAGGAAGCCCCTTCATTCATTTAAGGACCCTAAAGCTACAGTTTGCTCTCAAGAAGGCAGCAAGCCAAATCCAAGCCTTCACCAGATAGAGACCTTACTGAATCCTTAGAGAACATTGGAACCACTGAAGATGGAAGCAGAGTCTAATAAAGAAGACCCTCTTCCTTCTCCTCTTGTGTTGCTCACTCTGTGCCTATCATAGCAGCAAGTTTGATATCATTGAGAGCTGAGCAGAGCCCTTGTAGGAAGTATACTCATTCCGCCTCACCCACATCTCTCCTTTTTTGACAACTACCGTTTTTATTTTTGAGAAGCCTAGCCTCAGATCACTTTATGCTACTGGGTCCTGGAAATTGTAATCCAACAGTATTGTATCCAGTTTCAGTCCCTTCCTAACTCATCTCCTCCACTTCTGCAACTCTTTTTCAAGGACTCCTCTCACAAGCTGTATTTAAAAAATGTGGATTACCTTCAGCTAGTTGGAGCAGCAGAATATGTTCCTTGGAATTCAGAGCATGGGGTTTTACACCCATTATTTTATAATTTCAAAGAAAAAATGGGGGGCCTGGAGCCCAATCTCACCAGATTCATTACAAATTCAGGATAACTCTCACCTCTATAATTTCCTTCATAGGTCCAGCAAACTGGTTTGCAGCTCTTGACCTGCATGATGCCTACTTTAACATTTATTCATCCAGCCTACAAGAAATACCTCAGATTCAGAATAGGAGCATCTTGCGATCAGTGAAAATTCCTGTCTTTTGGTCCACAATACTAACAGTATTCACCAAATACTTGGCAGTTTGTGGTTGCTGCAACTACACACCAAATAGAAACCCTAAGGCAGGTACACAAACAAGGAGTCCTGTGGCACTTTTAAAGACTAACAAATTTATTTATCACATGAGTTTTCATGGGGGAAAATCCTGGTTCATAAGATGCTTTGAAGATGGGGAGCTCACAGAATGGGAGGAAAATAAATGCGGGCCAGTATAAGTCATAGAATCAGGTCAGACTGTTACAGCAAATCAGTGCAGTAGTTTAGATTCAAACACTGGGGAACAGAATATAGAGGAAGGTGAGTTCAAATCACCTGTTGTAATGAGAAAAAAAAAAAAAAAAACAGACCATAATCCTTATTTAGCCCTGAAGCAAAAATGTAAAATTTGCATATGAATTCCAATTCTGAAGTTTCTCTTTGGAACTTCATTTTGTTATCCTTTTTTTTTGAGCATAACTATTAACAAGTCATCAGTTTGGATGTTGTGATTTCGGATGTCAAACTTGTCCAGTTATTCTTTTGCGGAGAGACTCTCCTGTTTGTCCAATCGATAAGGGGGAGGGAGGAGAGGGGGCATTTCTGGCACATGATGGCATAAATCACATTGGTGGATGAACAGATGAATGAGCCATTGATGGAGTAGCTGGCTTGATTAGGTCCTGTACTGGTGTCTTTTGTGTAGATATGAGGGCAAAGTTGGCAACGTGGTTTGTTGCAGGGAATATGTGCTTGCTTTAACGGTTCTGTTGTTTGGTCTGTAGTTGCTGGTGTGTATCTGCTTAAGGTCGGGGGGCTGGCTGTAAGCAAGGAGAGGTCTGTCTCCCGAGAGTTGAGAGAATGAGGGATCATCTTGTAAAATAGGCTGTAGATCCTTGATGGTGTGCTGTGGAAGTCTGACTTGGGGTTGTAGGTGATGACCAATGGTGTTCTGTTGTTTTCTTCCATGGGCTTCTCCTCCCGGCAACAAACCCTGTTTGCCCCAACTCTGCCCACATATCTACTTTGACACCATCAAAGGACCTAACCAAACCAGCCAACCCATGAGGGTTTCTTTCACCTGCTCATCTACCAATGTGATATATGCCATCATGTGCCAGCGATGCCCTTCTGCCTTATACATTGGCCAAACTGAACTGTCTCTGCACAAAAGAATAAATGGACACAAATCAGCTATCAAGCATGGTAACATTAAAAAAACTAGTAGCTGAACACTTCAACTTCCCTACACATTCTGTGAAAGACATTACAGTTACAGTGCTTTAACAAAACCACTTTAAAACAAGATTCAAATGTGAAACTGCACAATTGGAATTCATATGCAAATCTGACACCATTGCATTAGGTCTAAATAGAGAATTTGGGCTGGTTCATTCATTAGGAAACATGATTTTCCCCTCTTCTACCATTCTCTCCTTCTTATCTATTGTTCCACACCGTTTGAATCAAAACAACTTATTTGGTTTGCTGAAGAAGACTGAACTGACCCTGTGACTTACCCTTCTCTGTATTTATTTATTTGCCTGACATGTTACAACTTCTGTTTCATGCATCTGATGAAGTGGGATGGAAGTTCATGCGATAAATAGTCTTTAAGAGTTCAGCAGGACTCCTTGTTTGTTTTGCTGAACTAGACTGAAAGAATCAAAGTGTTGACTCATTTGAGGAAATCCCAGCAGGTGAGCAATTCAGTTTGCCTGATCCTAGAGCTTTTTGCCACATTGGTATTTAAATTTCAGAAATTTACAAGATCACTACATTCTGGTCAATCCACACTTTCACCCAAAAGTGTTCTTTTAGTTGAGGCTTTGAGCTCTGTTATCTGCTTTGGCAGAGCTGTTCTGCAATGCTTGTTTAAACTGATCCCCTACCATCAACTTCCTGGTTGTGAGGGTCGCTCCTTGCTAGTCACCAGAAGTTGAGTCCCTGTTGACAATTATTGAAGAACCACACTTATTGTAAGATAATCATTTTTTCTGACCATTACAGTCTTTGTGGAAAGAAAGGATTGAAAAAACACAGTAGAACAGCATGCATTTAATGATACAAAAAATTGGGGGATTTGTAATTGTGCATACCAAGTTGAAGCTGTGTGATTTAAACCTCATCTAAATTTGTTAGATAATTGCAATTGTGTCAACTGACCCTGTCCCTTGTATCTCTTTCATTCTTCCCTCTGAATTTCCTTTCCTTCAGCAACTCACATCCCTCTCTGTCTCATCTGCTGAAATGATCAGGAGTGAAATAGAGGGACGATGGGTGAGGTAATGTCTATTAAAAGATGGTCTTCTATTGGTGAGACAAGCTTTTGAGCTTACAAGAAGAGCTCTGTGTAAGCTTGAAAGTTTGTCTCACCAACAGAAGTTGGTTCAGTAGAAGATACCAACTCATCCACCTTCTCTCTGTCTAGTATCCTGGGACCAACATGGCTACAATACTACATACAACAGTGAAATAGTTGGTTAAAGTGCCACTTTTATGCCTTAGAGTTAACATTCTAATCTAGTGAGATTAATGCAGTGGGTGAGAGAGTTCATATCTTGGATCCATTGTTTCAGTCTATCTGCAGAATCGGGAAGATAATAAGGTATTTATTGCGTTTGATTGATGTTTGGAAGATTTTCAGACAAGTACATCAAGAAGACCACAATGTGACCTGTGGGCTGGGAGTTGGAACCTCTGCTCTTCAAAATGGTGAAAACAGGTTCAAAAACACCTATTAAAATCAAGCCTCCATTGAGAAACCCAAAGAAAGTTAGAGGTAGATTCTATAGTTACAGGGTCTACAACTTTCCATGGCCATTTACATCTTTGAATACTCCTGTGATAATTACAGCTATTAATTAAATGGAAAATTAATAGTAAAGTATTTAATATATTTTTAGCTTCTAATGTAATAAAGAACAAGGAAAGCTAGCATTGTGAGACCGGCCAGACCTCCACTGTCATAAGTAGGCACTCTGTGGACATATATAACAGTAGGAGAATTGATGATTAAAGGCATTCGATAATCTGTGACTACTTCAGCCTGAGTATATTTGATTTAGTATGTATGGGCTGGGGTTGGAGAGGTATTTTAAATGTTTGTATGACGTGATCTAGATTTAATGTGTTTTAACTTTTTTTCACATTTCCAACAAGGTTTGGATGAGTGCAGTGTATGAATCAAAATAAACAAATACTTGCAATTTCTCAGTTGTAGCTTTTTCGTATACTGTGACTCTTAGAACGCTTAAATGTGCTGCAAATAAATGCATGTAGATTAGGATGCATGTGATTTTCTTGTAGTTAACAATTATATTTTTAAAATTTTGAGAGATTGGCTAGCGAAGTATCAAATTCTGAAAATATGCTAGGTTTCAGTGTCTACAATTTTTTTTACAGCTAATTGTATATTATATTACAGTAATGATGGCGCCTATTATTGCAATTTAAACACAGTAAAATAAATTATTACTTTTATTTTTATAGGTTTCTAATAACTTTTGTTGAGTTCATGAGGGACAGAACAGAAACCAGGATCTGCAAAGTAAGAAAAGGTAAGTTAATAATATTAAGGCCAGAAGGAACTACCGTTTATTAGTTCTGACATCCTGCATAGCACAGGCCATACACCTTGCCTGAATTAATTTCTGCTTCAGCTCCCAATAAGTGTGTTTAAAACTAGAGTATACTTCTTAGAAAAACATTCAATATTGATTTAAAAATTTGATAAGTTGTTTCAATGGTTAATGACCCTCACTGTCAAAAATGTGGGCTTTATTTCTAGTCTGAATTTGTCTAGCTTCAACTTTCAGCTATTGGATTTTGTTTTACACTTCTCTGCTAGCTGAAGAGAGCGCTGTTATCAAATTTGTTCCCCATATAGGGGTTTAGAGACTGTGATCAAAACACCTCTTAACCTTCTCTTTGATAGGCTTTTAATCATTCTTGTGGCTCTTTTGTGAACCCAATTTTTCAATATCTCTTTTGAACTGTGGACATCAGAACCGGACACATGGTTCTAGCAGTGGTCACACTGGTGTCAAATACAGAGCTAATATAATGTTTCTGTTCCTCGTCTATGTTTCTCTATTAATTCATCAAAGGATTACTTTTAGTCTTGTACTCCCAGCTACACACTGGAAGCTCATTTCTGTCTAAAGATGCTAACTGATAATTTTGAATTAATGCAATAGGACTTTCACTTCTGGAGATCAGAGTTCAGATTTTTTTTGTCCCATTACAAGTAAAAATGAGCTTGATTTCAGTCTAATTATATTCACAGCTTATACTTACTACAAGACCACCTCCTAATCCTAACAAGGATTGATGAAAAACCAATCTGAGTGTGACAGACACCATGCTAATAAACTTATAAATTATTTCAATATATGTTACTAATTATACAGTATATATAGAAATATATAAGAAAGCACACACACAATATCTATGTGGTGAGTTATGCTTTGGGAGTTTAACATTCTTAGAATTTGTAAGGGGAATTTCCTTCTGTTAACAATATCATGGTCTCTACTTTTCAGATTTTGAGCTACTAGAATGTCAGTATTTTACCCTTATAGTTTTTGCATTGTTAATATCTTAAATACGTAACTTGTTATGGATTTATTATTTCCATTCTTTTGGGGGCTTTAAACTTTTCAATGGTAATGTTCTTATGTGTTTTGTATTATTATCGTTGTTGTTGTTTTATTTTAAAATTTCAATCTTAACTATAATAGCAACATTTAAACATGTAGTCCTTCTTGAGTTTATTAAGGAGTCCTAATTTTTTTTTTAAAGTTTGCCTAAATATTCTGCAGAGGGTGAATGTTTTCTATATTACCAGGTTTATTGACTGTAGAAGAGGTGTGTGTGTGTGTGTGTGCGCACACACACGCACAGATCGATAGCTTTGAAGTGTGTATGAGGTGGTCCAGAAAGCTCCCATTCAGCACCTTTGCATAGTTGTTTACACATATACAAAGGGGGTGCAAATTGTTACTATTCTGACTTGGCAGTGCTTTATCCTCTTTTACACAAGTAAAAATAATTATATAAGGTGCAGGGAGATATGGTATAGATATCAGGACCAGAGGGTATGGACCCAAGAGTTCTTTCTTCAAGTAGTGTCCCCGTGGTGCTCCACTCAAGATGTGCTGGTGCCCCCTGCATCCTCCATCGGAGAGTTGTCAGCAGAGCTCCTGGGAACACGCGTGCATCCCCAGCAGAGCAGGTGGCTGCTTCAATGTCTCTAAAGGACGCACGTGTGGTCCCAACCCTTCAGTTTCTTCTCAACCACCTCTGGTCCGAGATGGAGCCCTCAGTAGCTCTTATAGCCTGTTTAGTGTTAGTGTTAGTTGTTTGTTAGACTGTTTCAGTAGTTGTTTAGTTAGTTAGAGTTATTATAGTTCTCTTTCTCTCCTTTAACAAAAAAAAAAAAAAGAGAGAAGAAAGGAGATTTTTTTTTTCTCTGATTCCCGGCTTAGTCAATTACCGTGGCTTAAGCAACTATGACTGCCGCGCCGGCATTTAAACGCTGTGTTAATTGCAGGGATGCAATGCCTGCCTCTGATGGGCATCCAGAGTGCATATGCTGCCTCGGTGAGGGATATGTGTCCCAGAAATGCCAGCACTGCAAAAATCTAAAGTCATGGACCAGGTGCGACAGAGACTTGAAAATGAAATTGATCCTTATGGTGGGATCATTGAGACCTGCTTCCGATCTAGTGCAGCGGACAAGCCCTCCAGGAGACTCTCCTCCTCTTCTTCGCCCTGTGCTATGAAAAGAGCAAAATACTCTGAAAAAGGAGCTCGTACCAAAGAGGCTCCAGGGTCCTCTGGTACAAAGGCTCACAGAGTGGGGAAAGTCCTTCGCGATTCACTCCGATACGAGAAACGGGAGCAGAGAAACCATTTGAAAGCACCAGCAGGAGAAGTGGCATTGTTAAGTGCCATAACGGCTATGCCAGCACCGAACCCCTTGCTGGCACTGACTTTCGCTAGTGCGGGTCTTTCACTAGTGCGGGTGAAACAAACGCAATGCTGGCACCGAGCCCGGCACTGGCGCGATCGACACAGACCGCAGTGGGGAAGACTGCGGCACCAAGGCGGCTACAGCCCCCGGCGCTGGCAGATTAGCAGCCTTCAGCGGTGCCGCATATTCAGTCAGCGGTGCCGGCTCAGGCTCCAGCATCATCCTCTTCGCCTCCGAGGAAATGAAGAGAGAAGACTTGGCACCGTGTGGAGGAGGAGCAAATGCAGCATTACTCTCCTCCGTCTCCACTGTTTGGCACAGATTCTTCCCCAGGGCTGGCAAGCCAGAGAAGCAATTCCTATGTATCAGCCCTTTCTTCGGAGGACGAACTTGTAGAAGACCACTTTAACAGCTCTCCCCACCATTTTTCTGCCTGGAGACTGCAGGCTATTAGGGGATATCGGTGTATGAGGCCAGATGAAGCATGGCCCCCACCCTCCTGGTATGCACCACCAGGGCTGGGATACCTGATCCCAATATTCAGCATTGGATTCTATACCCTCAACATCTCATATGACAGCAGCCCAGACTCCACCAGGTAGAACATCAGTACGTCCCTGGATACCCCAGTCCGCTGAGGTCCAAACCCAACCAGCAGAGCAAGAGGAAGTTGGTTCGTTTCAGAACTCTCCACCCTCCCCAGAAGTGGTCGCACCACAGACACCAACTGCAGTGGGAGATGATATGAAACAGTTCCAGGACCTCTTTAAAAGGGTGGCAGACACCATGGAAATTCCCCTTCAGGAGGTGGCTACGTCCAATCATAAGTTGTATTGCATACTGCAGTCTTCCACCTCTACAAAGGTTGCATTACCTATGGACGATGGTGTCATGAACCCCGCAGACCACATATGGCAAACGCCGGCAACAGTAAACCCCACGTCCAAGAGAGCGGACAAGAAGTATTTCATTGCTCCCAAGAAGAATGAGTTTCTCTTTATTCACCCACAACCGAATTCACTGATGATAGAGGCAGCTAACCAGAGATCCAAGCAGAACCAGTATAAGTCGACTCTGCATGACCAGAACGATGAAAAGATGGATGCACTTGGGAAAAATGTTTATACCTTGGCTGCCGTGTAACTACGGGTGGCAAATTACGCCGCAGTGTTAGCAAACTATGACCATGATAAATATACAAAAATTTCGGACTTTATTGAATATATACCTGAAGACAGGAAGCAACAATTCTCATCTTTAATTAAGGAGGGTCACTTAGTTGCTAGAACCCTACTCCAGGCAGCATTGGACATTGCAGACACCACAGTCAGGACCATTGCTACTGCCGTAATTATGCGATGGGCATCCTATCTTCATTCAGCTGGCCTGCCAAAGCAACTTCATGCCACAATGGAGGACCTGCTGTTTGACAAGGTGAAGCTATTCGTGGAAAAGATGAATGAGACTATGCAGACAATGAAGGATTCCTGGGCCACCCTTCGCACTTTAGGAATTTATGCAACAAGAAAACAGAATTTCAGGTATCAAACTTACATCCCCAGATACCTGCAATTCCAGAATAATGGAAGGTGCGACAATACTCGTAACAGGCCAAGACAGCATCCACAATGCCGGAGACAATCAAATCAACAACCCTCTGATTCCAAGATGGCATCTCCGAGACAACAATTTTGAAATTTTGGTTGAGGGTTTGCATAACCACCTCATCACAACGCAGGACGTTACAACCACAAACTCACCATTGTTCAAAAACAGACTACGCCCATTTCATTCACAATGGAGAAACATCACCTTGGACAGATGGGTTTTAGAGATAATCAACTGTGGGTATATGATGCCCTTTACATCAAACCCCCGTTTCCAACCCCCTTTCCCATCCCTCTTCAGGGACCCATCTCACGAACAATTACTGCAGGGTGAATTGAAGAAGCTCCTACAAATTGGAGCCATAGAAGAAGTCCCCAGGCACATCAGGGGCAACGGGTTTTACTCTGTTTTCTAACCCAGAAAAAAACGGGGGGTTGGAGACCTATACTTGACCTCAGAAGGCTGAACAAGCAGGTCGAAGTTCAAAAGTTCAAGATGGTGACCCACTCCATGATCCTTCCTACGATAGACCAATGGGACTGGTTGGCATCCCTCGACCTTCAAGATGAATATTTTCATATCCCGATTCATCCTGCCCCAGAAAGTTCCTTCGATTCACTGTACAGGACAGGCATTACCAATATGCGGTCCTATCTTTTGGACTATGTACAGCACCAAGGGTATTTTCCAAAGTGTTAGCAACAGTGACTGCACATTTGTGCAAATTAGGGGTAACAGTCTTTCCTTATTTGGCTGATTGTTTGATAAGGGCGTGCAGTTACCAAGCGGCACAACAGGCAGTCGACATAACAGAGAGATTGTTTCAGTCACTCGGTCTCCTGATAAATTACAAAAAAATCTATCCTATGTCCAACTCAAGAAACTACAGGCAGAGCATACCTACCGAAAGAAAGATTCAATACCACACAGGGCCTAATACTTACCATTCAACTCAATCCGACACTCCCAGTGTGTACATGCCTTCAGTTACTGGGACATATGGCTGCAACTACCTATGTAGTGCAAGACGCAAGGTTACGTATGCGACCCTTACAGATGAAGCTAATGACAGTTTACAGACCACGCATACATTCACTACACTGAATATTATCTGCTCCGAACAATATAAAGAAATCCGTCTTATGGTGGACTTGCCTAGACAATCTCTTAACAGGCATACCCTTCACTCCCCATCTTCCGTCCGCCCTTCTCACCACAGACACTTCACTTCTGGGGTGAGGAGCACATTTACAGGGGTTCACAGCCCAGGGCAGGTGGTCAATACAAGAAAGGCCACTTCATATCAACATATTAGAGCTGCGCGCAGTTTGCAACGTATGCTGCCACTTCCTACCTCATATATGAGGAAAAGCAATAAAGATACAAACAGACAATATGGCATGCATGTATTATATCAACCGCCAGGAAGGGGCATGTTCTCAGTCCCTTTGCTTGGAGGCAACCAAGCTTTGGAATTGGTGTATCTCCCAGAATGTCCGGTTATCAGCAATTTACTTACCTGGCTAGCAAAACACCACTGCCGACAAGCTAAGCAGGAGAGTCACCATAAATCACAAATGGGAGCTCAACAACAACATCCTTCGCTGGGTTTTTCAGCTCTGGGATATCCTACAATAGACCTGTTCGCAACACCTGCAAACAAAAACTACAAGAGGTTCTGTTCCAGAGCAGGAATAGGCAGAGTATCTCTGGGTGATGCATTCTTTATCAACTGGAATTATACTCTCCTTTATGTCTTTCCACCGATTCTGATGATCTTGAAAACCCTGCACAAGATAAAACAAGACAAAGCCAACGTCATAATGATAGCACCCGCATGGCCAAGACAGGTATGATTTACTTACCTGATGGAAATGTCCACGGAGCAGCCAGTCGCCCTTCCGCTGATACCGAACATCCTGTCACAGGACAAGAGCCAACTGCTACATCCCCAGTTAGACAGATTACACCTTACAGCATGATTCCTGAATGGTTTAATGACATAGAGAGACAATGTTCAGATTCAGTTAAGCATATTCTCTTAAACAGCAGGAAACCTACAACGGGGAAGACTTACCTGCAAAAATGGCGTAGATTTGCCACATGGTGCCATCGGAGAAAGCTGGATCCACACTCAGCACCCTTCCAAACACTATTGGATTATTTGCTGCTGCTGAAACAATCAGGGGTAGCCATTAGTACCATTAGAGTACATCTTGCCTCTATATCTACTTTTCATGAGATCTGGTAGAATAAGACGACCTTCACACACCTGGTGATAAAGAGGTTTATGACTGGTTTGCAGAACCTTTATCCAGAGAAGAGGCCCCCAGCCACACCATGGGATCTCACCCTAGTTCTCCGGACTATTATTAAGCCTACATTTGATTCATTGGCCTCATGCTGTCTTCTGCATATGTTAATGAAAGTTGCTTTTCTAATAGCTATAACATCAGCGAGACGTGTCTCTGATCTTGCAGCTCTTATGACACACCCACCTTACACGATTTTTTATAATGATAGTCTCATTAAGATCACATCCAAAATTCCCCCCAAAGATTTTCTTGGCATTCCACATAAACCAGACAATACATCTGCCTATTTTCTATCCTAAACCACATGCGGAACCCCATCATGCCATCTTACACACTTTAGATGTAAGACGGGCAATTGCCTTTCACCTGAACAGGACAAAAGCATTCAGAAAAAACCCTCATCTTTTTGTGTCAGTAAATGATCAAAGGGAAATGCAATTTCCAAGCAACGTTTGTCTAAATGGGTTCCCTCTTGCATACACATAGCCTATACACAGGTTGGCAAAAATCTGCCTGGACCCATAAGAGCACACTCTACTAGATTGGTAGCCACATCTATGGCGTTTTTAGATAATGTTCCATTTGTAGACATATGTAAGGCCGCAACATGGGCCTCTGCAGATACTTTTGTGAAACATTATGCCATTGAACAGACAACAGCATATGATACAGTGGTCGACCTATCTGCACTAAAATCAGATCAACGGAACGACTCCAAAGATCCCCGCACCAACTAGGAGAACTGCTTTGTAATCACCTTGAGTGAAGCACCACGGGAACCCTACTCGAAGGAAGAACTGAATGTTACTCACCCTTGTGCAGTAGCCAAATTTATTTGAGATGTGCGTCCCTGTGCTGCTCCACTTCCCACCCTCCTCCCCTCTACTTCGGAGTATAGGTACATGTCGACATTGCGATAGAGAAGGAACTGGAGGGTTGGGACTGTGCGCGCTTCCTTTAGAGACGTTGAAGCAGCCACGTGCTCTGCTGGGGATGCGTGTGGTCCAAGGGGCTCTGCTGACAACTCTGATTGAGGATACAGGGAACGCCAGCGCACCTTGAGTGGAGCAGCATGGGACACACCTCTCAAAGAATCTTGGCTACTTCCACAAAGGTGAGAAACCTTCACTTCTAAAGCAACTCAAATTTGAAATTGCAGAACTAGTAACTTCGCTACATAATCTATCATTTAAATCAGCTTCTGAACCAGATGACTGGAGGCTAGCTAATGTGATTCCAATTTTTATAAAAAACTCCAGAGACAATTCTAGCAAATGCAGGCCAGTAAGTTGAACTTCGTGTCAGAAGAAAAGAAGGATCAGGTCTACTCAGGAGCGGAATGGGTAGATGGTGCCTTTATTCAAACTACTTGTTCCCTCTTATACATCAGACCTAGTGGGAAGTAGCCACATCCCTGCCTGGACTTGTATAAGTAAACTCAGAATACAGGGTTCACAAGATATATATACACACCTTTCAAACATGCTAAACATAATATATGTAATGCAACAGGTGAATGCATAATACAACAGGTTACATCAGGGGTCGGCAACCTTTGCTGGCCCCAGTGCCAGCCCTGCCCACCCTCTGCAGGTGCCAGGGGCGGGGCTAAAGGGTGCCGGGGGTGTGGCCAGGGACTCCTCTCTGCTGGGGCCGCCCCCTTGCACGGGGATCCTGGCCGTGCTCCCCAGCAGGGGGCGAGGCCAGCAGGGGACAGGAGCCCCATGCGCTGCGGCTTCTTTTCCCTGCAGGTCCCGCTCCCCAATGAGGGGTGGGGCCAGCAGGCGACAGGAACCCCGAGTTGTGGCTTCTTTTTCCCTGCTGGCCACGCTCCCCAGCAGAGAACCACGGCCAGCAGGGGCCTGGAACCACGGCATGTGACTCTTGTGGCCTCAGGCCCCCCCGGGTGGAGCCAGTAGGGGGAGCCTGAGTGGCGCCACATGCCACTCAGGATTGGCCTGCATGCCAAGTTTGGCACGCGTGATGGGGGTTGCCAACCCCTGTGTTTACATCATGCCTAAATCCCTACATGGTTTCACTATCCTTAATATGCAGGTTACATGATTAGACTATACTTAATATACAACATATAATTAGCTTGCCCATGTTTGATTATGGGTTATTTGATTATCGAATACAGTTCTGACCAATGAGATGTAGAAGGCTCTTTTGCCTTCCCTGATATCTTGCCTACGTCATCCTGTTTACCAGGGCAAGCCTAATGGCTTTCTGGTAGGGCCATCATAGTGAACAGTTTTCACTTAACAGTGAATAGTTTCCACTTAACTTTCTTTTGTTTGCTGAAAAGCACTACATACAGCTAAGTGGTTTGTTTACTCCTTAGTGTATCAACCTGAAAAAACAGGTTTAATTTCTAATAATAATTTCCATTGGCCAGCTACTCAGATAATATAAAAACATAAATTTCCTACGTTCAGTATCAGGCAAATTGGTTGAAACAGAACAGAATTATCAGACACATATATGAATGTGATTTGTTGGGGAAGAGTCAAAATGGTTTTTGTAAAGGGAAATCACTCCTTACGAGTCTACTAGAATTTTTTGAGGGGGCCAACAAGCATGTGGACAAAGGTTATCCAGTGGATATCATGTATCTAGATTTTCAGAAAGCCTTTGAGAAGCTCCCTCACCAAGGGCTCTTAAGTGAAGTAAACGGTCTTGGGATAAGAGGGAAGGTCCTCTCATGGATCAGTAACAGGTTAAAAGACAGGCAACAAAGAGTAGGAATAAATGGTCAGTTTTCAGATTGGAGAGAGGTAAGAAGTGGTGTCCCCCAGGGGTCTATACTGGGATCAGTACTGTTCAACATATTCATAAATGATGTGGAAAAAGGATAAACGGTGAAGTGGCTAATTTGCAGATGATACAAAACTCCTCAAGAAAGGTAAGTTCAAAACAGATTATGATGATGTCACAAAACTGGGTGACTCGTCAACAGATGAAGTTCAGTGTTGATAAATGCAAAGTAATGCACATTGGAAAAATATAAACCCAGCTATACGTACAAAATGATGGGACCAAATTAGCTGTTGCCACTCAGTGGGCAGCGGCAGTCAAAAAAAAAAAACTAATAATGTTCTGCTCTCCTCACACTATAAATCATTTCAGTCTGCAGTCAGCTCTCTGCTTTCATGCCATCACTCCTTCCCCTTCCTTCTCATGCTCAGATGAGTTAATGATGGTGATATCTGCTATCTAGTATCAACTCTGGAATTGCCATTTCAGTCTGCAGTCAGCTCTCTGCTTTCGTGCCATCACTCCTTCCCCTTCCTTCTCATGCTCAGATGAGTTAATGATGGTGATATCTGCTATCTAGTATCAACTCTGGAATTGCCAATCTACCTACTGAGGACATAGATATATCACTTGTTTAATATTTAGCCTTTTTCTAAAGCTCTTTTAAATAATTATGCTTCATAACCTCAATGTAAGAATATTTGAAAAAGCTTTGACTTTGTTTTTAATTAAAAATGAGCTTAAATTCTCCCATTAACAAATTGTTTGCTGCAGAGTTGATCATGGGAATCTCTGAGGTTCCCATAATAGATCATAAGTGCTCTTACATGAATCTGAGAGATTCCTATAGTTAGAGCCCTGCAGAACCGTGGGTATCCGCTTCAGATCCATGGGTATCCGCGGATGTGGATATCTGCAGCCCCATTGTTGTGGATTGGCCGCGGCTGCAGATTCTATTTTTATGAATGATCACTGCAGCTGCTGTTATGATCTGCGTCGTCAGCAGCACACAGGGGAACAAAGAAGCGCTCCAGCCAATCCCAGTTGAGCTCTGATTGGTAGTCTGCCAGCCAATCAGAGTCTCAGTCACAACAGGCTGCGGCTTGGAGAGACACCACTCACTGTTAGTTAGCATGCTGGCCTTTGATTGGCTCATTCCCCATGCCTTCCCCGCCCACTTCTTCATTGTCTTGTTTTTGGTTCGTATGCCATGCTGTCAATCAGAAATTTCATTGGTAGCCCAGGAAATCTGATTGAGAGCACAGCATGCAAATTGCAAACAAGAAAAGGAAAAAATGGGTCCGACCTGTGTGGCAAATGAGCCAATCAAATGCTAAAATGCTGACTGTGAGCCCAAGCTCGGTTGCGGATGTGGTTCCGGATCTACATAAAACATGGCATGCAGATCGTGGATCGGATAAAGACTGACATTGGACGGGTGTGGTCCTGTTCCGGATCCACATTTTTGTATTGGTGCAGAGCTCTACCTATGATCAACTGAGTGGGAAGTTGCATGGGATATATAGATTTTTGCTGAAATACTCTTTAATATGGGAGGAGTTACCATGTGGCAATGTTGGACTTAACCTTACAAGTTTTTTTCTTAGATTGCGAGCTGTGAATAACTTTTTTTAATGCTGTTTCTTTTTTGTGGGGAGCCTTGGCAAGCAGTCAGAGAGCTAGCTCTCTGCCTTTTAGCCCATTTAAAATTAATTCTGGAGGCAGAGTTGCTCTCTGGGAACCAGGCATGGATTTTCTTGCCGAGACTCCTGAAAGAAAGGATGGCCTATGTGCTATTTGACCATCTTTATTCAAAGACGGTAAATAAAGGGAATGCAAATAAAAAAAGTTATACTAAGAAAATTCCCAGATGCCATGTCTTCCTCCAGTGGGAAACCAACCTGCAAGGCCCTAAAATCAAATACCTGTGGCAGAGTTTTGTCTGGTGGAAAATTTTAAAATATTCTTTTCTCTCTTTCAGCCTATCTGATTTGTGTGTCATTGGTCTGTGCAGTAATCACAACTTCTCCTTCGCAGTTCTTCTGCCTCATGAAATACTTGCTTGCTAGTTGAGGATGCTGTTTGGTGAAGGGCTGCTTTTTTACATGAACATATCAAAGCTGTGGTTTCAGCAATTAAAGCAATTTTTGTGCCTTCTGTGGGCTCCTCTGTTTTCTCTTCCTATAAAATAGTTGAATTCTGGAAGACAGTGCAGAATAATATTGACATTTTAATATTCATTTAAACAGAAAAAATGATTAACATGTTTGGGTAATTTATGGGTTACTCTGGTTTCCACTTTGTGAAATAGTACAAACAAAAGTAGGGATTGTATTAAAGTGTGAAAGACAGCAAGAGTATTGTCTTGTATCCTTTTGTATTCAACATAGCATTTTAGAAATACACAGAATGGCAGGCATTGGAGCAGCTTTGTTCTTCACTTGAGCAATTGTTAATAAACTCATTGTATTTTTGATTTTGTTGTGCATAAAGTTGAGACTCTTGGCATTTTAAGAAATTTTGACAGATGGAGATTGTATTACTGATCATGCTAGCAAACCTCATACTAGCAAGGATATTTCAGAATGCTGAATTAAACTGTATGTTACAGATCTTGTTTTGAAATCTGTGGAAGCTTTACTCCTGTGTTAATTTTCATTGATGTTTTCAGTCATTATCCGTGAAGAATCTCTATGCAGGCAATGGATGTTTCTGGAAAAATGAAATGTATATTTTTATGTTGTTTAAAAGAATGGGCAATGTGGTGAGTGTAGTGCTCGTAGACACGCATCTTACTAACTCTGGTTAGGATATGATTGATTGGGTGATATATATCAGGGATGTCCAATCTTTTTGCATGAGGGGCCACATTGCAGTTCTTTTCTCTCCTGGAGGGGCCAGTGAGCAAATTTTGGGTAGATAGGGTATAGAAATTGATTGTATTAGTAATAAAATTTAAACAGTGAAAAAATAAATACTAGTATACAAACTCAATTTGGTTCTGTAAAAGCAGGGGTGGCAAAGAAGAAAAGGGATGGTAGGGCAAAAGAGGACAGGAGTGGCCATGTGAGGTGTCAGGGGAGAGTGTGGGAACAAAGGCAAGGGTGACAAGAAACGGGAGAGATGGGATGGCCGAAAGGAGAACCTGGCAGAGCAAGGGAGAATGTAGGAACAGGGCAGTTCAGGGGGTGGCAAGAGAGAGGAGGGGCAAGGTGGGATGGCTGGCAGGAGAGAATGTGGGGAAAAGGGTAGGGAATGCCTGCCTCTTTGTCTGATCCCCTCCTCTGCCCCCAGCAGGGAGCTGCACCCGTGGCTCTCCAGCCTCAGCTCCCCTCTCGCAGCAATGCTTCCACCCCCTAAATACCTCCAGCAGGGCCCGGGTCCCCCTCTCTCTTCTTCCTTCCCAGCCCTGCCCCCTCGCCAACACTCACCCTAGCTGGCTGCAGAGCGGCCCACAGCTGCATTTCACATTTCCTGCCCTGCGCACTGTATGCAGCCCAAACACTTGCCTGGACAGCCCGGCCCCAGCTCTCACATGCGTGCGGTGGGTCCGTGGGGCAGATAAGAGCCCTTGGCTTTCCGGATTCTGGCCTGCGGGCCGCACGTTGGACAATCCAGAGATATCTATCTCTTTCTTATAGAGTTGGCAATTGTGCAAATCCTTACTTTTCCCAATACTGATGTGCTACACATCTTGAAGAACCACCTGCTACAGTAAGCCCTAGTCCAGCACTTATCACTGTTTTCAGCGGCAGTTGACGGGAGATATGCAAGGTATGTAAAATACCTTGCGTATCTCCCGCCAACTTCTTAAATCCTGCCTACACACTTCAGTAAGCCGACCAGAAATAGCCTCCAGTTGGCGTACTGTAACTGCAGTTATGGAGCTGATGTTCCAGCTCTGGTTCGGTTATCGATTGAGAGCGTCTACACAGATGCCTCAATCGAAAACTGAAGATGGTGCTGACGGCGGCGACTTGCTGCTGTCAGTATAGACTTATCCTGAGTAATCTCCATTTGTGCTGTATTTTGAGGCTTTCTACCATGACCAAGGTTAAAAAAAATCTCCATCATACCTACCTGCACAGCTGAAAACTGTGTTGCCATGCTCCCCAAATTGCACCTTTTCTACTACTTTTGTCATATTTTCACTTCTCTACTTTCCCTGTTAAATCACTTTCTGCCTTCCCCCTTGCACACTCCAGACCCTGATATACTGTGAATACTTCCAGAATGAGTCCAGCCCATCCACAGATGACTCATGATAGGACCACAGAACAAGGTGTTATAACTGCTGAGGTAAATGAAGCTATAAATCTGATGAAAAATAGTGATGAATATCAGATATTTCTTCTTTGAGTGTCCTCATGCTGATTCCAAATCAGGTGTGCACATGCCGCATGCATGAGCAGTGGAGATTTTTCCCCACTGGTACCCGTTGGGTTGATGCAGGTGCCCCTGGAGAGGCGCTTTCATAGCGCCGCTTATATAGCCCTGCCAACCCGGCGACCCTCCAGTTCCTTCTTACCACTGGTGACAGTTGGAGCTTCTTCAACTTGCGTCAGGCAAAGTTCTTTTGTGATTGGTCCTCAGCATTCCTGTGTAAATAGTTGTATTAGTAAGTTAATAGTTTTTTCTACATAGACAGAATGAGGTCTTTCCGGAAATCCACCCAGCTATTTGTGGCCATAGTGGAAAGAATGAGAGGCATGCCAGTTACCTCCCAGAAGATTTCCTCTTGGATCTCCTTCTGTATCTAGGCATGCAACGATCTGGCAAAATGTCCAGCCCTTGTGTTCACAGCGCATTCTACACGGGTGCAGGCCTCGTCCGATGCTTTCCTGGCGCATGTTCCCACGTTAGAGATCTGTAGGGCAGCAACCCGGTCCTCAGTTCATACGTTTTCAGCTCACTATTCAATTACACAACAAACCTGAGATGATGCAGCCATTGGTACAGCAGTCCTTCAGACTGTACTATAGAAAGCTCCAACCCCTCTATCCATAGGCCAGCTTGTAACTTACCTGATTTGGAATTGGCATGAGCACACGCAAAGAAGAAAAGAAGGTTTCTTACCTTTAACAGGTGTTCTTCAAGAGGTATGCTCGTGCCCATTCCAAAACCCACCCACTGTGACTCCTCTTGTTGGAGTGTAAGGCAAGAGGGAACTGGAGGGTTGCCGAGTCAGCAGGGCTATATAAGTGAGGAGCATGGGGGCTAGAGTGGGAGGTGGGGTCCTTGAGGGAGTTGGGGGGGTGGGGTGATTGGCCAACTAGTCTGAGTTGCTGGCAGAAATAGCCCCCAAAGTGCCATTCCAGGGGGTTCCTGCATCAGGTACTGGTGGGGAAAAGTCTCCAATGATCATGCATGTGGTGCACGCGGACACCTGATTTGGAATGGGCATGAGCACACTTCTCAAAGAACACCTGTTACAGGTAAGAAACCTTCTTTTGTTAATTAATGCTCCTCTTTGTATTCTAAACAGAATGTTTCTTTAAAGTGCAAAAACAATCAGAAAAACTACTTTAAAAAGTGATAATGCATGAACTAGAAAAAGAACCCAGATTCTTTCACATCCCAGGCTGCTTGCAGTTGGTTGGAAAAATATCTTTTTTTATATGTAAACTGAATAAATTTGATTTGGAACTATTGAGAGGAAATAAGCATGGAATTTCATAATGCAGTTTTAGAGTCTCTTTTCAGAGCAGGGTGACATTTAAGCAGTTCAGTTTCCTTTCTTTTTTTCAAATATTAGTTTCCCATTAGAACATCATTTGAAACATGGCAATAGGCTTGTTCAAGATTGTAGTCCAATCAAAATAGAATTATGCTCTGTGCTGGACATAAAATTTTCAATTTAAAAATGTATATATATTTATGATAAGGGAGAAAAGAATCTAATGCCACTTTGATGCCGAATGATGGTAAATAGATTGCCGGCATTTCAAATATGGCTTTCTGACTTATTCCTAGAAAGAGTGATGTCAGTTGTCTGTCCAATCCCTTCCCACTCCCAAGAATTGAAACACTTCGTTAGTAATAATTGTATTCTTTTGGGTCCCAATCCAGCAGATTGTTGCACATGGACTTAACTGGATGCATTGGATTAGTTTTATTGTAAGGTTAACTAAATCCAGTTGTTTGCATAATTGTGGCCTAGAGGCTGAAACTTTAGGTCACTGGATTAATCAAACTGATATCAGTTAAACAAATCTGCTGATTATAAGAAAAATTCTATTTTGTGCCATAGATACAAGGCATGACAATCTTAATTTATGTTAAAAGTCTGGGAATGACAGTTGGGTTGGTGGCGGGAATCATAGAAACATATATATTGTCTTTTTTCCTCATCTTCTCTATTGCATATTGAATTTGTGGACAGAATAAAGGGCAGCCTGGTTTCTACCCAGAGAATTTCATCAGAGATATCCAGTTGTATTCAATTATGTTACCAGTTGGTGTTATGTTACCAACTGGCGATTGTGGAGCTGACAGCTAGAATATTGGGTCATTCAGCTTGATCCCTAGCAGCCTCTGCAGCATTTTTGGCTCGTGTACCCATATTAGACATTTGCGAAGTGGCAACCTAATCATCATGTTAGATGTTTGCCTCCCGCTATGCAATTTCTCAGCTATCTAGAGACATTGCTAAATATGAACGGGTGGTTCTCCAGTCCCTGTTCAAATAGACTCCTAAATCACGTGCAGATGGGACTGCTTGTGGGTCATGTGGGCAATGGACATGTGCAATCCCTTGAAGAAGAGGAAGAAGAAGAAGAAGAAGAAGAAGAAATGGTTACTAATCTTTCTGTGACCTTTTATTGTTCGAGATGTGTTGCACATGTTCACTCCACAACCCACCTTCCTTCCCCTGTCTATCACAGATGTTCCGGTAGGAAGATACTCAGAAGGTTCTGAGACTGCTCAGCCCTTTATGCCTGTGTTAATGTGTGAGAGACATGTTTTGGGGTTTTTGCTAAGAATGTAACTGGAGCATTATCTCTGCCTGTGAGATGCACAAAAGTAATATAAATTATACAAATATTAAGGTTACTATGAACTCTGCAATTCTCAGATTGGACTGGTTAATTTAAAATAAGATATTTTGTTTTAGTTTCATAAAAAAAGCCATGAGGCTGAAGTTGAAAATGAACATTCTTTTCCTTTTTTATTTGTACCAATATAATATACATCCAATAAGAAAAGAAAATACCTCAAATAATTTGTCTTGTGATTTGCTATAAACAGATCGTAGAAAAACCATGATTATATAAATAAATATAACATATAAGCTCTTGTTTTCATTTGTTTGTCAATCTATCTTACAATATGCTTTTAAACATGTCATGGTTTAGGTCATGATATGGTCTTTAGTTTTGGAAATGCCATTTTCAGACTGACTAAGTCTGGAAAAATGGCCTTTCTATAAAATTCCTTTTGTGTATTTTCTTTAATTTCCTATTAGGCAAAGTGGGGTAATTTTAATTTTTTTTTAGTTCACATCTCCACTGGAGTTTTCCACATGGCTGCTGAAAATATGAAGAGCCTAGTGACATGAGATGACTATAGTAGCTAAAGGAGCGGAGGCTCTGTAAAGAACATTTAAATATAACTCTAAAGCTGTCTAGTGATGTAATGGACTCCTTTCTCCTATGAGCACTCTTCCTGCAGGTTTTGTGGGATCCAGGAATGAAGTGAGCTATCCAAGCTGGCAGGGAGTTTTACTTCTTAAAATTCACCAAGTAACTCATTCTCAAATGGAACACTCCTGTCATTATGTAACACCTTTCAAACATGAAAGGAGTCTTTTCATTTTCACCTGAATTTTTACTTTAAAAATGCTTTGAAGAACCCAACTAATCAGTACTCTCTCCGACAAAACTCTTAGCAAGTCCATCATGGGAGTTTTTTCTTTTATAAGAATAGTAAAAATGTACATACAGAAAGCAATAGCTGCTCAGTGTTGAAGTAAAACCCCAATCACCAGAGTGACCTAGAGGTGCAGTTTGTCATTTTTTTTTCATTTTTAATACTGTTTAAGTTTGAAACTTCCTATAGTATGCATGAGTATGTTCTATATATGCATAGCATGCCATGAGCCTGCGAGTTCTCTCAGTGATAAGCCCCACTGGTGATAACTAACCACTTACAGTGACCCTGTGCAAGTACTGTTAAAAAGGCTGTAGAACAGTCTCACTTGTTTAAAGCTAAAAGCATTGTAATTGGATATTGCCCAAAATATGTAATGTCTGCTTTTCTAAATGTTTAAACAGCTGCTTGACAAATATTTCTTTCATGAATTACAGAAACAGTAAGTGTGACATCTTTGACTAGTTCTGTCTTCCTGTAATTAACAGAAACAGATAATATAAAATATTTAGCAGCAAAACAAAACTAATCCAACAAAAATGAGATTGTGATTTAAAAAAAAAAATCTGTGCAGGCCTGTAAAATAAATTATAGTAGTAAAATCAAAAAGTTATTCCCCACCTGCAAGTGAATGTGTTGAAGCAGATGGAATATTCTATAAATGTGTTAAATCCCTCTGCTAAATCAGACCAGTAGTTGTATGCATGTCTTCTAAATAATTTGTATTCAAAGAATGAGTTTATACTGTGGTTATAATAGCATTTAATCTGACATGGCTTCAGAAGTATTTTAAGTGCAAAGCAAGCAGGAAAAAGTTAAAAATGGTCAGGGGATTGAACTTGAAGCTTCTCATCCACCATATTTTTAGCCTGGTAGGACTTTTTGTTTCCAGAAGAAAAACTCTCTATATTTGCTTAAAATTGTGCAAGGTAGAAAGCCATAGGATTATTTACTGACATTAGAAAAACATACGCTAAACCAAAGATGTCAAATGTGCAGACCGCAGTCCGCTTTGCTGCAGCCCGCATTTGGGGAGCGGGCCCAGCCAGTGTTGGCAGGAGGCTTGGCTGGCCCTGGGGCCAGCCAGAAGCCATGCTCTGTGTGGCGATCTTGCCGTGCTCCCCGGCTGGTGTGCACCAAGTGTGGGTTGCAAATGGCCCACAGGCCACACGTTTGACATCTCTGTTTTAGCGTGTGTTTGGCGCATGGCTATTGCGCTGTGCAGCCGGCCTCTGGCGTGGTCCTCAGGGCCAGACCAGTTGCCATCCCCCCTCCTTCCCCCATGGGGGGGGCGGGGGAGTCAGGGGCTCCAGGCCGGTCGGTTCTGTGGAGTAGACTGTCAGGGAATCGTGCGGCTGGGGTGCCAAGGAGCCGTGCTGCTAGGTGGGGCCGTGCTGCTGTGGGAGGGCACCCAGGGGCTGCACTGCTGCGGTGCCGGGGGGCAGTGGTTAAAGTATAATTTGATGGGCCCCAGAACCCTCCTAATCTCCGGGTCCCCTTCCCATATTGTCTGGGCCCTCTTCATGCATGTGCGGGCCCCAGCCCTGGTAGGCATTTGAAACCACGTCTCAGTACCATATGCATTGATGATTGTTCCATAAAAATATTTATAATTTTATATGGCATTTATGTCTATAGTAATTTTTTTCACAAACTAGCAAACACTGCATAACACAGTAAGTATTGTGATTAACAATGTGATAATTAAATAAAAGGTGATATGTAAGCAAATAAAGGAAGGAAGGAAGAGAGAAGAAAAGGAGAAAGAAAAAGGAAGGAAGGAAGAGAGAGAAGAAAAGGAAGGAAGGAAGAGGAAGGAAGGAAGAGAGAGAAGAAAAGGAGAAAGAAAGAAGGCAGCCCCAGAGCCCAGCTGACTGGCTTGTGTGGGCTGCCCCGGCAGAACAGCAGCCCTGGGGAGCCCAGCTGCCGAGCTCGGTGGGGCTGGGGGGGGGCTGCGGCGGCTGAGCCCGAGCCCTGGGGAGCCCAGCCACTGTGCTCCAGGGGCGGCGGGGGCTGCCGCGGCTGGGCCCGAGGTCCGGGGAGCCCAGCCACTGGGCTTTGAGGGGTGGTGGGAGCTGCCAGGCTGCGCGGGGGGCACCCGCGCAGCTTAGAGAGAACAGAGCTCTGCAGCCCCTTCCCCCCTCTCTCCTTACCCAGCCCGGAGCTGCAGGTGTGGCTGGATTCTCCTGCCCTGAGCACGCTCTGTCTGAGCATGCTCAGGGCGGGAGACTTGAAACTCCCCAGCTGGTTGCAGCGGGACAGGGCGGAACACTTCCGCCTGCGTCTGCTGCTTTGTGGATCCCCTGGGCAGAATGCATCGAGCGAAGAGTTCCGCCTCCTTCTTCTATTTTTAGGGGCCCTGGAATGCTGGCCCTCCAAATTTGTGGGCCCTGGAACGGTGTACCGGTGCATTCCAGCATACTTTAACCCTTGCCGGGGGGTGGGGGGGGTAGAAGGTGAGGAGCGTGGGGGCCAGAGTGGGAGGTGGGGTCCTTGAGGGAGTTGGCCCACTCTTCTGAGGTGCTGGCAGAAATGGCCCCCAGGCTAACTGACTTTGACACCCTTGCGCAAACTGTCAAGGGGAAGGTGTTCTTTTGTCCTTCATCGGAGTTAATATTTAGTATGGGTAGCCATTAAAATAATAATTTTTTGTTCTTAAAGTGTAGCTGCTGTTGTTCCATTCACCAGAAAAAATCGTAAGTAGGGAACACTGAGCTACTCAAGTACAAACATATATAATCAGAGTGGTGAGCTTAAATCATAGAAGTTATAGATGGAAAAGAAAAGAGCTATTAAGGTAGCTTCATAGTTCTCCAGCTTAGCTGAACTGGGACCCCAGTGCCTTTAAAGTTAAGAATGTTTAAGTTAAATATTTTGATCGAAACAAGAAGTTTTGACATTCTAAATCGAAATGTTCTATTTTGATGTGCTGCTGAATCAAAATATTTTGTTTTGTGTTAGTTTGGCATTAAACGACACTGGCCTGTGGTGCCTCATGGAAGATATGGGTCAGATGCCTCATGCTTTCATTCCTCCCTCCCTATGGCCAAGCTCCCTGGCTAGACTACATCTGCATGATGAACCCCATGACTCAGCAGAGAATATGGTATGGAGTGGGAGATGTAGTCCTGTTAAGGAGCCAGCCTGATACAAGAGAATGGGGACATAATTAACCTGAACTTCATCTCCTGTGAAGCACCATGGCATCAGAGGCAGTTCAAATATTACAGTTCAATTTAGTTCAACAAACTAAAACATTTCAAATCAGGTTGAATCTATTTCATTTTGATTGTCCTGACTGAATTGGTTTATTTATTTTTAGGGCAAAATCAAAATTTTCTCATGGAAAATTTAGACTTTGCAGAAACAGCAGTTTCTGTCAAAAAATCATTTAAATAGAAAATTCCCAATCAACTTACCTTGTGCATTCCTTTTCATGACATCCTGTTCAACCATAGTAAGTTCTCATTGATCCTCTTGCTTTTATGCTACAATAGAAAACTTTTGGTAGCCAGTCAATAAGAATATTTAGATTTGCACAATATATGCTTTTAGCAATGTATTGCAAATGCTCTTTGTTTTGATTAGCAAGAGAATTTTGTTGAACTTCTGGTTATGGGCGTTATTAAGAAAAAGGGCTCGAACACAGGAATTTCCCATTCTGGCTCAGGACAGTGGTATATCTAATTCAGTGTCTTGTCTCAGAGAGTGGCCATTGTGAGCTGCTTCATAGTGTAAAAAATTGTGTTGTGAACTCTGGTCTGATCAGTTATGGATCCCCTGTAGCGAAGTTTCTTTGACCTTTGCTCCATTAGGGGTTGGCTTTGTCTTAACAGAAGGAAGGTTTCTATTTCTTCCAACCATTTAAAAAAAATTAAAAACATATATAATGTTACTTGGGTTATTCCCATTATCCATATAAATGTTAGGGTTTTTTTTTTTAAAAAAAAAATCCTGTTCAACTCCTTAGCTTAGCTGTTATTTTCTGGCACTGAATTTCCGTGGCTACTAGAATTTGTATAAATGTTGTCTTCTATCAGTTTTAAATTTGTGGCCTTTTAGTTTCATTGTATATTTCTGTGCTGTGTGATGAGGCGGGCTCAATAATGCATTAGAAGATAGATTGCAATTTAGTAGTTGCCTTTAACTTATTTTTAGAATAATTTTACTCAAAGAAATATAAAGCAGTTGTAGGTTAAATGTCAGAATTCTGGTTCCTCATTAAGATTCTTTTGTATCCAGGCTGTTATAGGTGGGCTTCTAATGGAAACCCTTAGTTCTTCCAAGGTGAGCAAGCTGTTTCTGTCCTTTTTACTATCTTAGCATGTATTTCATATTTGATCAGTACTCCTGCAAATTAGATTACTGGGCTTCATCTCAGTAATTTCTTATTTAAAAATAAAACGGAAAAAACAGAAATTCCATCATGAGGAACTGTATTGACCGGGGGTCATTAGGGTTTGGATCTTTAGATTTGCAGCACAGACATTTACCTATTGAAGTATCTGTATAAGTGATAGCACTAGTAGATTATCTTTGTAAATGAGCTACTAGAGAGGGATCTCTCTCTTTCTCTCTCACACACACACAGTCAGTTTCACAGACATTTGCTTACATTGGAAGAATGTAGAGCTTTGGGGATCAATTTTTGGTTCTGTTCACTGCAGAACTGTATCAAGTGCATGGGGGTTGTGGGGCAGAAAGAGAGTCCTCGAGACAAGACCGAGACTTCTGCTGGGTTAAGTGTATAGCTGGATAGATTTACAATATTGTTGGGTGAGTCAAGAATATTGCAGTTGTGGTCTCTTGTGGCTTGTAGGCAGTGTACCCTCTAAGGTGCACGGGTGCGCGGCCGCACAGCAGCCGTCGCAACCCCCTCGCAGCACTGAGGGACCCCTGCACAGCCTGGCAGCCCCCGCCGCCCCCTCCAGACCCCTAGGGCTGTGGCTTTGCTGCAGCAGACCTGGCCTGAGCCCGGCCTCTGGGCTGGCCCTCCCCACCCCCAGGGCGGAGAAGGCAGGCTCAGGGCTGGGGCATGTGTGTGGGCCTGCCTGCCCCACGTGGCCGGGGCAGCGGGATGGCCGCGGCCGGGGCAGGCTCCCGGGCTCGCACCCGCCGGCAGCCTCGACTTCCCAGCCCGGGGCCGGGTTTGGCTCCACTTCGCCGACAGCCTCGGGCTCCCGGCACGGGACCAGGATTGGCCTCCGGTGCTGGGGTCCGCTCTGCCGGCGGCCTCCCAGGGCCTTGTTCGGGTCCCCGCCGCCAGCGGCCTCGGCTTCTTTCTTTCTTCTTTCTTGTCTCGGCTTCTTTCTTTCCTTCTTTCTCTTCTTTGCCTTCCTTTTTCTTTCCTTCTTTCTCTTTCTTCTTTTTTCTTTCTGTCTCTTCCTTCCTGCCTCCTTCTTTCTCTTCCTTCTTTCCTTTTCTCTGCCTTTCTTTTCCTACCTTCTCTTTTCTTCCTTTTTCTTTCCTGCTTTCTCTTCTTTGCCTTCCTTTCTCTTCCCTGCTTTCTCTTCTTTGCCTTCCTTTTTCTTCCTTTTTCTCCCCTTCTTTCTCTTCCTCTTCCTTCCTTCTTTCTTTTCCTACCTTCTCTTCTTTGCCTTCCTTTTTCTTTCCTTCTTTCTCTTCCTTTTTTCTTTTTCTTCTTCCTTCCTTCCTTCCTTCCTTCCTTCCTTCCTTCCTTCCTTCCTTCCTTTTTAAAAAGCTTTTTAAAAATTAATTTTAAATAAAAACCTTTCTAAAAATTAAATTTCAATTCAAAATTCATTCAAATTCAGTTAATTAAACACAATTAATTAATTCTATTTACAATCACTTTAACTTCAATTAATACCTATAATTTCTGTTGTGTGAGTTTGCACATAAATTTTATTCAGAAAAAGTTTTGCACACGGCTTGAAAATTTTGCACACAAGCCGCCAAACCTTAGAGGAAACATTGCTTGTAGGAGCTTAAATAGTTTAAGGTCCTTTTTCCTCTGTAGAGGAGCGAATTGTGTGTTGTAGCTGGCCTGTCTTGTTTTTGTAAAGATCAGCCATGTAGAAGTTTGTTTAGAAATTTGGCTTTCCATGAGAGTCTCCAGTGTTGAGAGGTCTGTCTTGATCTTCTCCTGTTTGCCGTACGGGATGCTGATCAGATGGTTCTGTAGTTTTTTTGAGAGTGTATGACAATCTCTTACCATAGTCTGTGTAGTATGTCAATCGTAATGGATTTTTCACTTTCAGTCCATTTGGTATGATGTCCATTTGTTTGCACTTGGAGAGAAAGATGATGTCAGTCTGTATCTGTGCAAGTTTTTTCATGAGATTGGTAGATTTCCATTTCATACGGCTAAATTGTGCCTTGCATGGTGACAATTTCCAGAGGGGTAGCCGTGTTAGTCTGTGTACAGCAAAAACAAGAGTCCTGTGGCACCTTAAAGACTAACACATTTCTTCGGGCATAAGCTTTCGTGGTCTCCAAATCACTTTGTCATATGCCTGAATTGCTATTGAAACCCTGAGAAGTCGCTATGTGTTACTGTTGAAGCAGTCAAAAGGAATAAAAACGTCACTAAACAAAATTCCCGGAGTGTGTGTGTGTGTGTGTGTGTGTGTGTGTGTGTGTGTGTGTGTGTAAAATATATACAATCACAAAATCATTCACAAGCAGCTTAGTAGAGTTAACAAAATCCATTCCATACTCTTCTTTCTTACATTCTGTTGCACACTTAGTCAGTGTCATGTCTCTATTGAGTATGTCCTTGGAAGGAATTGCATTCTAGGACTACTTTGACTGAGATCACTATAATCTGCAGGTGAGGAAAAGAAGTTTGTGGAGACGAGTTAAATACTTTGCTAAAACCAGGTGCACTTTAGAGAGAGCAGCATATTAGCCAGGGTTTGTTTATACCCAGTTGTGTTCTTTCCCACTGCTCTGTGGATTGGCGTGAGGAGAGGGAATGAAGAGAACCTTCATACATGCTTCCTGTTGTCCTACCCGGTGAGAACAGCTCACACACTGTGAAGCAGTGAGACTAGTTTGCCCAGGCTATGTCTGCTCTGCGCACATACCATGCAAAGCCAAGCTTTTATACAGTAAAGATTGTCTTATAAAAGGTGTCACATAGATACAATGATTCATGTGCCCTAAAAGATGAGAGTTGAGCATTTCTGTAAGTAATCTTGCCACTCTTGCAATGCTGAAGGGGGGTATTCTGTATTGATAGCAATTCAAACTTGTGAATCTCAGCGAGCACCTCTGAGTAGAGTGGATTTCTATGGAAATATTGAATTCTGTGGAAGATCTGGCAGGTCAGAGTGCTGGTTATCTTCATCGCTCCCAGGTAGCCCAGATAATTTTGGTTTTCTGTTCTTCTGCAGATGTTGACCCATTCACATATTAGCATCGAGTCCTTCCTGGAACTCTTGTCCCAGGAGAATGGCAAGGTCAAGGATCTCACCTTAGACTCTCTTCCTCTCAGGCTTGGTATTTGGAAGGGGATCACCACTCCTGTCCCATCCCCGCGTAGCCTATCCTCTGGACCAAGGGCTCCGGTCCCTCGAGTGCCAACAGGGGCCATCCCAGTGCCCCATCAAGTCCCACCGGTGCTGTGCTGGGCTACACGGGGTGGTGGGGGCTGGGTCATATGGGGCCTTAGGGTCTGGGGCCCCCCTCTAGTCTGGGGCCCAGAGCTATAGCCCCTCCATTGATCTGGCCCTGGCTGGTAGCATATGGTCTGAGGAGAGAGTCCACATATCTCGTCAATGCCTGAGATGATGGGGCACCCAATATTTCAATGTTTATGGATATTGGGTAGCAGATAGAATAGACCTGCTCAAGACTTTAGGGGTGTGTCAGTGTTGCTTTTGTTCCTGTGCTGCTTTGGAGAGTTTTTTCTCAGTATACCCAGTTTATAGTATAGTTTCTTTTGGTATTCCTCAATCGGATCATAGAGTATTGGCTTGCAGAATGTCGTGTTGGAGAGTTGTCTGTTAGCCTCCCTTTTGTAATTCGACTTATTCATTATGACTACAGCACCTTCTTTATCAGCCTCTTTGATAATATTATCAGAGTTGTTTCTGAGGCTATGGATGGCATTGCGTTCTGCATGGCTGAGGTTATGGGGAATTGATGTTTGTCCACAATTTCAGCCTGGGTAGGTTGGTGGAAGTGGTCTACGTACAAGTCCAGTCTGTTGTTATGACCATCACTTTATTTTATATCACTGGAATTGTTTGAGATGTTTGATCTCTATCTGTATTCCACTATCCATCTTCCTTACCCTTTGCTTTGTAACCCATCTGTTGATTTGTGGTAGAAAATGAATCGGAGAGGTGATTGTTCTGCACCATCCCTTATATATTTGATGTGGAACATGAGGAAAGAGAGGGCACAGACACAGACCATCGGACCTGGCTAACAAGAATCATCTTGTCTTAGGTCCATGGAGCACATGCATATCCACAGCAGAATATAAAGAGGGACCATCATCTTCAGTTACTATAAGGTGAGTAGCCTTCTGGGACCGGGGCCTCCTGGGATAACCTCCTGGATGTGCAAAACCGGGAGCCAAATTCCCCAAACACTGATGGGTGGTACTTAAACCAGTCTCCCTATCAGTCACAACCAGGCTTCTGGTTCCCCACACCTGTACCAAGATATCTGCCCAAAATAGAAACAGCTCCCTTTATTGCACTCCAGCTCCTCTGGCTCCCACCTAGCCGCAAGGTCCCTTAAAGAAATAGGTTCTCTTGACCCCAAAGGGCCAGCCACATCACACAGAACAATATAGGTTTGGATCTTACCCAAAATACCACACTGATAGCCAATCCTTTAGTAACTACAACTAAAGGTTTAATATAAGAAAAAAAGATGCAAAATACGAAAGATGTTAGAGTCGAAATGAATCACATACATACAAACTATTTAAAGTTCATGTAAAGCAGTTTGCAGGCTTGTTCCTTTGGAGTTTGCAGGTTTGTTCCTCTGGTATACACCCAGCACCTGTGTGGGCCTCAGTCCTTTGTCCAGTTGCAGAGGAATAGTTCCAGAGATGGGTGTTGGCTGGAGACTGGAGACAAGATGGAGTCAGGGCTGCTGCCTTTTATCCCCTCTGGCCTTCTCCATGCTGTGTGCAGTTCTTTTCAATCAAAATGAACTTGAGTCACATGGTCAGTCTGGGTGACTCACAGCTAACACATTCATATCTTCTAATACAGATATGATACCTACACATAGAAAAAATAATCATTTCTAGCAAATTACAACCTTCCTTTTGATACCAAACATGACAAAGTTCCTATGGATTATAGCAATTATGAAATATCAATATGTAATCATATCTTAAATGGTCCCCTAAATCTGGACAGCGTCACATCTTCCTATTCCAGCCTTTTGCAGATATCATCACAACCACACATACGTACCCAGCTCTTCCTGGATCTATTGATCCAAGAAAAGGGCAAGGTTAAGCATACCCATCTGGCTTTCCTCTACTTGGCAGTCTGGTATTTGGATGGGCATCAAACATAGAAAGGATATATTTTGAAGCAGTTCAGGCCACTGTTAACAATAGTAGGAAAGTGCTATGCAATGCAGTGGAAAAGGTCTGGTGTCATTGTTGCCAGAGAATTGCAGAGGATTCTGACATCCCCATCATACTGGAATATTTTCTTTCCTGAAAGACTACATTTTTTCCTTAATTCCCTACAGGTACACTTTGAGGCTTGTCAGTGGCTGTCATCCTTTAACAAGCACCCTTTAACAAGCATCTTCCTCCATTCTGTGACAGTGCATTTTCTGAGAAGTCTAATCAGAACCTTTTTTTGTAATTGAACCTGCTCTGAAATGGGACCTCAGTCTAATCCTTTCAGTGTAAATAAGGTGTCTTTTTAAACTTCTGGCCTCATGCTCTGTACTCCACCAATCTGGGAAGGTTGCCTTTTTAGTTGCCATCAACTCAGATAGAAGAGTAGGTGAACTGGAGGCTCTTAGGACTGAGGTATCCTGTATTATCTTCTATAAGGACAAGGTTTCTCTAAGATTGCATTCTAAATTCACCTCCAAAGTAATCTTGGAATTATATCTGAATCAGACAATTCAATGCCCTGTCATCTTCCTAAAGCTGCGTGTCACTGGAGAGGACAGGAGATTTCATTCTTTGTCTGTCTATCAGACTTTGGTGTTTTGCCTGCAAAGAATTAAACCATTTAGGACAGTGGTGGCGAACCTATGGCACGCGTGCCAGAGGTGGCACTCGGCGCCCTCTCTGGTGGCACGCACGCCCAGGGTTCAACAACCTATGGCAGTTGTTTTTTCTAACTAAAACCTCAGTATTGGCACTTTGCGATAAATAAGTGGGTTTTGGGTTGCAGTTTGGGCACTCGGTCTCTAAAAGGTTCGCCATCACTGATTTAGGATATCTGGACTGTTTGTATTGTGAGACATCAGGGCCAGAGGGAAGCAGAAGAGTTGTCAAGCTATATGGAGGAAATGCAAACCAGCCAACTTCCATACTGCACACTTGCACCAGCAAATTGATTTCACCCTTACTAATCTCCCTTCCCACAAGCTTTGCTCAATCCAGAGAACAACACGGTTAAAATGTTCCCTTCAGATTGAGCAGGGTTTGGTTCAGGTTAATTAGAAACACCTGAGACCAATCAGAGACCAGTTGATATAAAAAACCTGGCCCCAGCAAAGGGGTGTGGAGAGTAAGGAGTGTTGGAGAAGCAGTGGAGTGTTGGAGGAAGGTGGAGGAAATAGAATCTAGCTACAAGAGAGGTAAAAGATCACCAAGGGGGGGAAATAGCTTAGGGGAAGGAAGTGCTGCTGTTTGCAGTGCCAGCAGCGTGCAGCTGCCTTTCCTAGGGCCCCTAGGCTGGGGCTCGGAGTAGGAGGAGGACCAGAGCCCCTTCCTCCCTTCTGCCCCTCTGTGCGGTCAGATCACCAACTGCCCAGAACTAGGGGCTACCAGAGCTTACCCTGGGGCCCACAATGTAAAGAAGCACAGGACCCACAGGAGCAGAGCAGCCAGTTTGCCGCAGTATATTATGTAGAATGTATGAGAAGAGAAGCAATCTTTTTCCAGAGACATTCCAAACAGTTGCAATTGGGAAAAAGGGGTGTAAGGATGGTGACGAAAAAGCACATTTATTAAGAGTTGTGGTTCTAAGACAGCTTGAGTACTGTAAGTTCCCTTAACTACATGTCCATTAAGGGTACTTGTGGAATTGCCTCAGTAAAGTCTGGCTGATTCTCTTTAGGAACCTCCAACTGGAATATGCACTTGAGCACCAGACAGTAGGGGCACTAGAGAGGTGTCCCCTACTCTGGCTTGTCAGCTGTTCCAGACTTTGTGACCTGGCTACATCCTGTGTACCACGTTGCAATACTAGTCAAAATTTGGCTCAGCCATCCCTCTATCATGATGGGAGGGAGGGCGAGGTGACTGAGGTAAATGTGATCAGTGCTGTGATCCTTTGCACCAGACTGCAACTTCTGGAACAGGGAACTGGACCTAGCCTTGTGGGCAGGAGCCACTGCTGAAGTGTGAGTGTGGGATAGGTTCACTCTTCAGGCTCTGTAATCCACCACCAAGGCCTTGCCTCCTGATTTTAGGGTGCTGCCTCCACCACCAGGGCTTTGCCCTTTCCCCGTTCTTGGACGAGGGTGCTGCTGCAGGTGGTTGGTACACCTTCAAATGTGAAATGTCACAGACAGAAAAGTCATGGTATCCACAATATTTTCACCACCATAACACTTATTAAATAACTCAGAAGCTAGCAATTGTTAATAATAATAAACAAAGCAAAAGAACACAAAGAGAAATCTATGGCTAGCAGTGTTAAGAAAATAACGGGTTTTTAAAGTAAATTAGGAATAAAAAGAATGCTAACAATGGTAGTCATCTGTTACTAGATGGACATGATACAATTGTTAAGGCAGAAATGGAAAAAAGCATTAAATATGTATTTTTTCTATATTTGGGGAAAAGTCAGATAATGTAGTCATGTCGTAACATAACTTTCCTTTTCAATAGCAATTCAATTGCTGTTGTTCAACATCCTCCTAAAGTTAGGTATTATTAAATTTTCAGATCTGGATAACTTGCATCCAAGAATTTTAAAAGACCTGGCAGAGCAGCTTGCTGGACCCTAATGTTTATTTTCAGCAACTTTTGGAAAACTGGAGATGTTCCAGTAGACTGGAGGAAAGCTAATGTGCCAATATTTTAAAAAGGTGAAAGGTATAGCTTGTGTAGCCAGCATGTCATCAGTCACAAGCAAAATAATGGAAAGGCTGTTCTGGGACATGAATCATAGAGAATTAAAGAAGAGTAATCTGATCGAATGCCAGTTCACATGGGGTTATGAAAAATACATCTGGTCAAACTAGCTTCCTATCTTTTTTTAATGACAAGTTTGGTTGATGAAGCGAGTAGCGTTGATAAAATATTCTTTGACTTCTGTAGGGCATTTGACATGGTACTGTTCAAAATTTTGATTAAAAAAAAAAAAGAACAATACAGAATTAACAAAGGACAAATTAAATGTATTAAAAGTCTTAAAATGTAATGGGAAATCATCACTGAGGAAGTGTGTTTCTACTGGGATCCTGCAGGTATCAGTTCTTAGCTTCAGAGATAAAAATAGATGACTTTAAAAATATTTAGAAATGGATTTTGAATTAAATTTGATTTTTGTAGTTAAAATAAAATAAAATAGGTTTTTTGTTTTTGTTTTTGTTTGTTTTAGAATCCAAGATTTCAAACTAAAAATTGACTACCTGCGTTAAGGCCTAAACTACTTATAATATACTAAATTCATTTAAATTAAATACAAAAATATGGAAATGTTGCAAGTTCTAAAGAAAGCCAAACCTCTGATGTAATGAAAGTCATTGGTTAAGCATCAAAATTTGTTGAAGTGCTAAGCCAGCTTTTGACAGCAGTAGTGTTTTCTGGAGAGACAGAGCATATTCACTTAATTTCAGTGTATTCAGCTCTTTCAGTTCAATGATTAATTCATTCAGAGTTAGGACACAAATTAGAAGTTGAAAAAGCAGGAAAGCTTATTTTCCTCTCCAGTTTATGAATAAAGCTAGATGTGAGAGGATGCTTTCTACTAGTTCTAAAAATTTTGAAGGTCATGGTGTCAAGAAGTAATCAGGTCAGGCAATACTTATTGGTTTAATAAAGTAGTTTTAAATGCAAAATACATTTTGATAAATATGTTTTGATGTTTTGGTAAGTATATGTAGATGTTTTTATTGATTCAGTATATTTAAGGTAGTTTTATTTATTTTAAAATGTTTGTACACTTTTAATTTAATTTGAATTTCCATCCAAATAGAGCTTGATGCAAATTATAAGTTTAAAAAAAAAAATTTACTGGTAATGATCTAGAAAATAAGATTTTTTTTTTTTACTAGTTACCATCTAGCATATAAGAAATGCATCATTCACCATTTTCTAACACCATAAACATGTAAAAATTAAGCATCTGAATAACTTGTTTAACTATGTAATTGCTTTAAAATGTGTAAAGCTATAGTAGATCCTCTTAGTTAGCAACGAGAATCATCAAATCTAAAGTAAAGGCTATAAATTAATGGCAAATCAACAGATGAGGTTCTGCTGGAATTTATGAAAACCATTCAACAGATCCCAGCTATAACAACACTCATTTATAAGACGGTTGATTAAAAAGTATTATGTTCTCAGCAAAAACTCTTGGGGTATGTCTACAGTGCAGGCTCTGTTAAGTCAACTTAACAAGGTCGACTTTAAGTTTACCTAAAGTTGACCTTGTTAAATAGACTTAGAGTGTCCACACTGAAAACTCCAGTCAACTGCCTGCGTCCACACTGGCAGGTGCTAGGTCGACAGAGGAGTGACCAGGAACTCTGGGAGGATGCCAGTGTTCCCTCTAAGCTGATGATGTAGCTGAGCAAGATATTGTACTTGTTGAGCGGCAATTTGTGAGGCATGGTGCCTCATGGGCAACAGTTTTTTGGCACCAGAAGCATCAGCAAGCCTAAGTACCTTAAGTCAAAAGAAATATATAAATTTTGTCTTTTCGTTTGAACTTTAATAAAAATGTTAAAATGAAATATTGTAGTTCTATTAATTTACTATGGGTTGGGCTGGAGAGGAAAAAAAGAGCTGCAGCCGTTGGGCTGGGGAGAGCCGCAGCCGGGGCGATCGGGCTGGGGAGAAGGGAAAAGTCGCAGCTGGAGAGGTCGGGCTGGGGAGAAGGGGAAAGACGCGGCTGGGGAAAGCCACGGCTGGGAGATCAGGCTGGAAAGAAGGGGAAAGCCGTGGCTGGGGCAATCGGGTTGGGGAGAAGGGGAACGCTGGTGATGGGGCTGGGGAGAAGGGGAAAGCTGCAGCTGGGAAGATTGGGCTGGGGAGAAGGCTTTCCTCAGCCTAATCTCCCCAGCCGTGGTTTTCCCCTTCTCCCCAGCCTGACCCATAGTAAATTCATATTAAATTATTTAGCTAATCGATGAATTAATTAGTGATTTAATTAGTAAATTAATTAATTAGCAAATGAATATTCAAGGCTGATTAGGTCGACTTAAGGGCTATTCCCCGTCTACACTTGCTTAAGTCGACTTAAGCCTTAAGTCGACTTAAAGAAGCACTTAAGTCGACTTAATAAACGCCCAATGTGGTCGCAGGGTTCTTTAGGTTGACTTAACCCTCCTTAAGTCAACCTAAGGCTTCAGTGTAGATGTACACTTGGTACCTTTTTTTATCCTTCCATTCTTTATCCAAGTCTTTGGTGTTTTACACATTAAACAAACAAGGCAAACCCCAGAAGTATAAGTCTGCCCTGTATAACAGAGCCCAAAAGTGCCCAGGATCTTCTGGGTTTAAAATCTTAATAATTTTCAGCCCTTCAATTCCGTGCTGCAAACTACCAGAAGTTCATGGCCAAATACAGTTTTACAAATTATGCAAAATTTGGTTTCTTTATTCAACGCTTGCCTCCTTACCAAAGGGAACAACTTCAGGGTACCATTGCTGAAGGGCGGTTACTGGCCAAGATGTCTCTTTAGGCAGCTCTTGATGCTGCAGATGCCACAGCCCATACCATCTCTACAACATTTGTGATGCACTGGGCGTCCTGGTTATAGTTGTCTGGTTTTCCATAGAAAAGTGCAGAATATGCTGGAGGATCTCTTGTTTGATGATTTGGAGTTGATCATGGAGAATATGGATGAGTCTTGCATACTCCAGGTCCACATTACATTTGTTAGGCATCAACACTCCTTTGAATGAACAATAACAACAAAATTCAGTAGATCACAAAAAGCTCAATTTCCCATTGGATGGAATTCTCTGGTTTTTGGAGACTGAGGGAACCTCCTAGGAAGAGGCAGATGTAGAGGAAAAAATCCTCTAATCCACCTGACAAATTCTCAGCAAGATTAATCTTTAAAGATTTTGATGGAATGATTGAGGGTTCAGACCCTCCCCTCTCTTATAAGCCTCTCAGCTACAATGATTTGCCCACCTTCCCCCATTTAAGGATTGACCATCCTATTTCCAGCAAGTGCACAGGAGTGTGTTACCCTGGACAAAGGGGTGATGGATAAAATTTGGCTGTACCATTTTGACTTCCATCCTTCTTCCTCATTTAGCTTTCCTGTTCCTCCTCAGAGACCCATCTCATGAGTTCCTACCAAAATAGGAGATAAATTTCCTTCCTTTTTTATGAGTGGTAGAAATGGTCCTTGCTCAGCACAGGAGAAGAAGCTTCTACTGTAGGTAATTCTTGTGCCAAAGAAAAACAGAATTTGGAGACCTGTCTTAGATCCAAGACTGTTAAATAAATTCATGAAGTCTTAGAAGTTCATGATGGTGACTCTTGGCAACTATAGTTTCTTATTTAGATTAGGGGATTGGTTCTTGGCTGTCGACCTTCACAAAGCAGACTTCCATGTAGCGATACATCCATCCAACAGAAAGTTCCTCTGTCTTGTCATAGTCCAGAATAATTGTCAGTATCTGGTTCCTCTGTTTTGTTATAGTCCAGAATAATTGTCAGTATCTGGTTCTCACATCTAGTCTCTTCTCTGTTCCTAGTATTTTCAAAGGTTCTGTTGGTGGTGGCTGCCAATCTATGTTGTCAGGCTATTGTTGTATTCCTGTACCTCAACGATTAGATCCTCAAGGGTTGGTTGTGACAAGAAGTATGGTCTGTCACACGGAAAACACTTTCTCTATTCTTTGACTTTTGATTTTTGTGAAAATCTGCCCTGACTCTCGTTCAGAACCTCTTATTTATAGGGGCATTCCTGGACTTTTTGGTATGCAGATTCTTTCTTTCCATGGACAGGTTCATGATGCTATCAGACCTTTTCAGAACTATACAAGCAAGCTTCCAGATTTCAGTTAGAAACTGTATTCAACTTTTGGGTCATATGGTAGCTTGCACTTTTGTGAGAGAATATGCAAGATTACAACATTGCTGTTTCCAGATGTAGCTCAGATCAGTTCACTCGTTAGAAACTGCCTAGCCTGACAGGTGTCAGGACATCTACAGGTCAAATTTTCTCTAAACTGGTGGAAGGTTCATCCTGGTGTGTGGTGGGGCTCCCCTTCTTCTATCTGATACTAGTGCTAACCATAACCACAGTTTTCTCCTCCGAGTAGTGTCCCCATGGGTGCTCCACTGTTGGTGGGTGTGCGTGCGCACGCCACACCATGGATCGGAGATTTACCTAGCTAGAACTCGCGCGACCGGAGGGGACTGTCTCGCGGACAGTTTGGCACCCTTCAACGGCCGCGCGACCTGACCCTCCCCCAGTTCCTCTTTTACCGCTCACGAACCACGGGCGGAGTTAGGGAACTCTCCTCACAAACCCATTCGCCTTCTCTTTATTCCCCTCCCCCTTTTTTCTTTCTAGTTCTTTTCTTCGTTCTTATTTTAAACGAATACTTACCGGCTTAAAAAAAGAAAGAAGAGAAATGGACAAGGATAATCCCGAGAGCCGGCAAAATGTCGGGCTCTCTGGGATTCAAACACTATGAATTATGTCAGGAGGCAATGCCTGCCTCAGATGGGCACCCGACCTGTATTAAATGCCTTGGAGAGGAGCACAACAGCGGCAAATGCCTACATTGCCGAAACCTGAGCACGAGAGCAAGACGAGACCGCGACCTGCGTCTCAAGCTCCTGCTCATGGAAAAGTCTTTAAGACCTGCCTCTGACCCTGGGCAGGAAAAAGCCTCGCCAGCTGCTAGGCTGACTAAAAGACATTTGACACTGCCTCCAGGGCTGCAAAAGAAAGGGAAGTCTCAGGCACCTTCCCCTTTGCTGAGACAACTGCGTGAAATGGAGGCTAAAAGTCCCTCCAACACGCCACCAAAAAGGACGGAGAAACAGTCCCGTCCGCAAGATTCTGACCCCCCTCAAAGGGACAACTCGGCACCGACACAGCTTGAAAGATCACCGGTGCCGAGACACCCAGACTCAGCAACGGCACCGATGCCGGCAACAGCCTCTAGCTCGGCACCGGCAGCACAGGAAGCGGCCGCTCCACAGCTGATTTTGACAGCGGCCCCGAGCCAATTTAACACGTCGGCACCGCGCTCTTCTTCCTGCGCTACCCAGGACACAGGCACCTTAGCAGTGTCAGAACCACCCTCCTCGGCACCGAGGAAGCAGAGGGAGAAAAGAAAACATCTTGAATCCAAGATCCCTCTTTCTCCACAGCTTCAAAGGGATAGCTATGTGGCTTCCCCTAACCCAGAAGCCGCACTGCCTGTTTATCGCATTCGGGATTATGCAGAGGACCTTTACCACCCTCCTTTTCCTACTCATATGACACAACACCACATCCAGGGCACACAAGACCGCAGCCACCGGAGACATCATTACCCATGGTACCCTCCACCATGGTACGGACCACCCTATGATTACCCTTCACATTGGGAATCATGGTCCAGATACTCAGGAATGAGTCCCAGGTCACACTCACCCATTCTCTCACCTCAATATGAGCACTCCCAAGGAGGTGACTCACCGCATGACCCAAGAGAATTGCAACAAACAGGGACAACCTCCCCCAAAAGAAGCTGCACCCTGCTACCAGACGAAAACTTACCTCCGTCACCATCGACTTCACATAACGAACTTAAGCAGTTGCAGGACCTTTTCAGAAGAGTAGCTGAATCGCAAGAAATATACACTCAAGAAACATCTGACTCACACCACGGGCTTTTCAGAATTCTTCAATCAACACCATCACCATGTATGGCACTTCCTATGGATGATGGGATAATGGAGCCAGCGAACAATATCTAGCAAACGCCTGCATCAATTTCCCCAACCTCAAGAAGGGTTGACAAGAAGTACTACATTCACAGTAAATCATCAGAATTCTTATTTACACCCCCCCCCCCCACCAAACTCCCTAGTGGTGGAAGCGGCCAACCATAGGGGCAAGCAGCCCTTTAATAAATCAGAGCCCCATGACAAGGACGACAGGAGGTTAGATCTCCTGGGAAAGAAGACATATACATCATCGTCTTTACAAATGAGAATTTCTAATTATACAGCTTTAGTAGCAAATTATGACCATGACAATTACTTAAAGTTGGCGGACTTTATTGAATTTATACCGAAGGACAAACAACCACAATTCCACGCAATCATAAAAGGAGGACAGCTGATTTCTAGGACCGGTTTCCAGGCAGCACTTGATGTTGCGGATACGTCGGCCAGAATAATGGCAACGGGCATCGTCATGCGCAGGGGATCATGGCTTCACTCTGCAGATCTCCCGAAGCCTCTGCAAACAACAATAGAAGACTTACCATTCGATAAAAAGAAACTGTTTGCAGAAAACACCGATGACATGATGCACACGTCAAAAGATTCACGTGCCACCCTTAGGACCTTTGGTATATATCCACAACCACCAAGAAGAAGGTCACAAAGATTCCAGCTCTACAACCCACGTGACCCATCATACTGTCAGACACAGTACCAATACAGGCACCAATATAAGAGACAAGACTCATATAACTACAGGAATCGACAACGTCCTGAGCGTAGGAGGCAGCCACCAAACCAACCACCAGCACCACATAACGCACAAAATAAGCCCCAGTTTTGACGATCAGGCTGAGGGCTCGCATCTAACCAGTACACTCCATCTACTACCAAGTGCAGCACAGGGTTACCAATTTTGCCTTCGAAATTTCTATACGCACTGGACCAACATAACAACAGACAAATGGGTCCTACAGATTATCAAATCAGGATACACCATCCCTTTTATCACAAAACCCACATCCCTTCACCCCTTCCTGCCCCTCTTCAGGGACACCTCTCACGAACCAACTCTCCAACAGGAGGCAACACACTTACTCCACGTTGGAGCCATAGAGAGGGTCCCATTAGACTACAAAGGGAAGGGAGTATACTCACCTTACTTCCTAACAGAGAAGAAAACGGGGGGGTGGAGACCAATCTTAGACATAAGAAACCTAAAGAAATTTGTCAAGCAGCAAAAATTCAAAATGGTAACCCTAGCCACTATAATTCCATCACTAGACAAAAATGACTGGTTTGCAGCCCCCGATCTCCAGGACGCATATTTTCACATCACGATACACCCTGCACATCGAAAATATCTAAGATTCATCATAGGCTCCGATCACTTCCAGTACGCAGTTCTTCCGTTCAGACTCTCAACAGCTCCCAGAGTCTTTCTGAAAATTCTGGCAGTGGTTACCGCCCACCTTCGTACGCGAGCAATATCAATCTTTCCATACCTCGACGATTGCCTGATAAAGTCACCATCCCAAGAACAGACAGCACGGGCAGTCCAAATCACAAGACATCTATTCAAGAACCTCGGTCTCCAGGTAAATGACAAGAAGTCTACTTTCACACCTACCCAAACAATAGAATTTATTGGAGCTCACATAGACTCTACACTGGGGAAGGCCTTCTTACCACAACAAAGAGCTCAAAACATCGAGAGCCTAGTGAGAACTATACAAGCCTCTCCAGTAACAACAATTTTGACCTGCATACAACTCCTAGGTCACATGGCCTCAACAGCAACCGTCGTGCAGAATGCACGCCTACATATGAGACCATTACAGCTCTATATCCGCAGAATGTACAAACCACACAAAGACAATCCCAACCGACAAATATCACTATCCCTCCAGATCAAGCAATCATTACAATGGTGGATAACGCCACACAATCTCAACAGGGGTATACCATTCACACAACAACCCCCGATGATCCTTATGTGTACAGATGCCTCCCTTGCGGGATGGGGAGCTCACATACCAACTCTAAATCTGACCACACAGGGACGATGGAACAACTTAGAGTCTTCCCTACACATAAACTTGCTAGAGCTTCGTGCAGTGCGCAATGCATGTGCTCACTTCATAGACCATTTAAAACACAAACATACAAAAGTAATGACAGACAACACGGCTTGCATGTTCTACGTGAACAGGCAGGGAGGTGCCAGATCAAACTCCCTGTGCACAGAAGCCATAAAACTTTTGCATTGGTGCATCAAGAACTACATACTCATATCAGCGGCATACCTACCAGGAGTACTAAATACAACCGCAGACTCTCTCAGCAGACTCTTCAGCCACAACCACGAATGGGAGATTCATACTCCCATTCTAAATGACATTTTCATGTACTGGGGTCACCCATCAATAGATCTCTTTGCTACTTACCAAAACCGCAAATGCTACATATATTGCTTGAGAGCTGGCATCAGAAAGGGTTCCAAAGGAGATGCATTCCTGATCCCATGGACCCAAACATTCGCATATGCATTCCCACCTTTTCCGTTAATCCTAAAAACTCTGCTCAAAGTGAAGCACGAGCGCAGTAAAATGATCCTTATTGCACCGGCATGGCCCAGACAACCATGGTACACCCTGTTAACACAGATGCTGTGTACAACTCCAATTTCCCTACCCAGGCATCCACTCCTCCTGTCACAAAACAAAGGCAGAATCCCACATCCAAATCCAGAACGTCTCCATCTGAAAGCGTGACTGATATGTGGTTCCAGGGTCAGGAACTACTCTGTTCGGACCCAGTTAGACACATACTCTTGTATAGTAGAAAGCCGTCTATGCGCAAGAGTAACCTCCATAAATGGGGCAGGTTTTCCAGATGGTACAGCAGATCACAATTTTTCTCCATTCTCTGCCCCACTTCAGGATATACTGGACTACTTATTACACCTGAAACAGGAAGGACTTGCACTCAGTTCAATAAAGGTACATTTAGCAGCCATTGCCACTTTTCACTACCATGTACAACACACTTCAGTATTTTCCAACCCAATCATAAAGAGATTCCTAACAGGAATAAAAAATCTATACCCGGAGATCGCCCTCCCAACCCGGTATGGGACCTACCTCTAGTACTCAAGACCCTTAGAAAGCCACCATTCGAAGCCTTGGCTAATGTCTCCTTAAATTACCTGACAATGAAGGAAGTATTCTTAATTGCGATCACATCTGCTAGAAGAATAAGTGAAATGGCCGCCCTTATGGCGGATCCACTGTATACAATTTTCCACAAAGATAAGATCTGCTTACGTCCACATCCAAAGTTTCTACCAAAGAGGTCCACTCGTTTTCATACAAATCAAACTATAAACTTACCTGTATTCTGTCTGAAACCTCACTCGAACCGAGAAGATACCATCCTGCACATCCTCGACTTCCGCCGCGCACTCGCTCTCTACCTGGAAAGAACAAAATCTTTTAGAAACACAAATAGATTATTTGTCTCTATAGCAGAGAGAAATAAGGGCACACCTATTTCAAAGCGCAGACTATCAACAATCATAGTTAATTGCATAAAAACATGCTACCAAATACCTGGCACAGAACTACCAGAACAAATCAGAGCCCACTCTACCAGAGCAGTGGCTACAAATACAGCCTTCCTTCGGAATGTACCTATAGACGAAATATGCAGGGTGGCTATCTGGTCCACGCCCC
>ML685785.1:1802048-1850305 GCA_007922175.1 Pelusios castaneus | reverse complement strand
GGGGACACACATCTCGGAGAACTCCAGTTACTACACCAAGGTGAGCAACCTTCCTTTCTGTCTTACAATGGGGTGGCACACCTTGATGCTTGGAGGGTGCAGGGTAGATGGCCACTCGAGGACGTCATGAAAGGCAAGACAGACAATGTCTCCTGCTTATTCTATATCAGTTGTCAGAGAAGAGCTAGATCCCATTTCCTCTACAGTGATGAAATAAGATTATAGAACAGGTGCATAATACATTGCATAAAAATTTCAGTGATGTATCTCTTGGGCAGGGAAAATGTCGCAGCTGATGCTGTCAGCAGGTGTTTTCCCCAAGAATTGGAGCTGGAATCCCAGCTTCTTGTTGCATAGACTTTCAGACTTTGGGATTTCCATGAGTGGACCTCTTCGCCACACCTATGAACAAAAGAACCCTATTAATAGCATTCCCTCCCCCTTCCCTGATCCCTGGGGGATGTTTTTCTTCCTCACTTGGACGAAGAAGCAGTTTTATGAATGTCCCTCGAAGCTTCTGATTCCCAAATGATGACCAAAATCAGATGGGATGAGATCAGTGTTATCCTAATAGCCCTTTCTCACTAGGAGGGTGGTGAAGCATTGGAATAGGCTACCTACGGAGGTGGTAGACTCTCCATTTTTGGAGATTTTTAAGGCCCGGTTAGAGAAAACCCTGGTTGGGGTGATTTAGTGGGAGTGGTCCTGCTTTTTAGCAGGGGGTTGGACTAGATGACCTCGTGAGGTCCCTTCCATCCCTATTATTCTATGAAAGTGGGCATTGTTTCCTTACCTGTTTTACCTAGTTCTTTGCCCAGCAATAAATATTCCAATCACTCCTCAGCTCCTTTCACAGGGAGCTAGTGAACTGCTGAATCCTGTTCCGAGCATACTCCACATCAAGGCCTGGCTCCTTGATGGTTCCTGCGGTTAGAGTCTGTCTCTTCTGTGGAGTCATAGCAGATATTATTAAACAGTGGGAAGGAGTCTATCAGAAATATTTATCTTCAGAAGTGTAGAAGATCGAGTTACTAGTGTGAATTCCAGATTGCTGTCTCTGAAACTCCCTCGCTTCCACTTGTTCTGGTATAGCTGCTGCAACTTAAGAAAACAAAACTATTATTTAGAGCTCTCAAGATTCATTTGTCAGCTTTGATAGCTTTTCATATCACTAGTTAGGAGTTCTCACTGTTTGTTTATCCTACAGCTGTAAGATTGCTGAAAGGTCTGGGTAATCTTGTCCCCCTAGTGAAAGTAATCACCTCCTCTTAAGACCTTAATTGAGACTTTAAAAGTCTCGTGAAATTTTCTGTTGTGCCAGTGGCACCCTGAAAGTAGGATCCTGATGGCTTCCATGAAAATAGACTTAAGTTATTACATCAGTCCTCTGAATTAGCGAGATTGGGGCTTTAATGGCAGATTGTCTATTCACTGTTCTGTGACCTGCATTGTGTTCTGTATTATGCAGAAGATCAGACCAAATGATCATATTTGTCCTGTCTGAGTATCTACAAGGACAGAGTTTCCTTATGACTACACACCGGATTTCTTCCTAACTTGTCTTCTGAGTTTCATTTGAATTAAGTAATTTACCTATTAATTTTTTGTCTGAAACCATATTATTCCAACTGGAGACTGCTTTCCCTACTCTAAATGTTAGGAGGATGTCAGTCTTCTATCTAGATATGATTAAATCATTTTGTAAATCTTCTAGACTTTATTTCTTCTGCAGACAGATCTAAAAGTTTTGCTATTTCTACCCAAAGACTATCAAAGTGGATTTCAGGGTGTATTATAAATTGCTACAGTGCTGCCATCATTCCATCCCCTACTGGCATCAGTTCACTTGTGGCGGTCACAAGGTACATCTAAGGCTCTATTTAACAATATCCCAGTATCTGAGTTGCAGAACTGCTACATGGTCTTTAGTACATACCTTCTTCAGGCACTATGCCTTAGTCAATATTTCTGGATCTGATGCAGGAGATGGCAATGCAGTTCTTTCTTTTGTGCTGCACTTGATTCCAAAGCTCCCTCTTCCTTAAAGGGATACTGCTTGGGAATCAGTTGAAGTGAAGCACCCATAGTGATGCTACTTAAAGAAGAGAAAGTAATTACTCAAATTGTGCTGTAACTGTAGTTATTTGAGGAACCAAGCCAAATCCTGCAGCATTAAAGCTATGGTCATCTGCCACCAACTCTGCTAGGCAGGTCATGTTCTCTGAATGCCAGAAAGTTGACTCCTGAAGCAGGTAATGTTCTCACAACTGAACTGTGGCCAACAGACAAGGGGTAGGCCAAAAAAAAAAAAGCACACTTGAAGTGAGTATTGACATAAATTCATGAGAAAAAGAGTCCTCAGCTGAGCAAAATGGAAAATTACCTTGTGGCAGGGATCTTAGTATTTTGAGATCCAGTGGAGACCCCGGGAAATAGAGAAATGGAAAGGAGGAAAGAACATGCCTCAACTTGACTCAACAATCCAGATCCACCTCTTCCATTGGGAATTTTCTGCTCCAACTGTAATAAAGATTTGTGGACCCTGGATTGGTCTCATTTAACCACCAGCAATAATAGGCTATTATTTTTTTCAAAGGCAATCATCCTGGAATTCTGAAGGATTCCTACTACTAGTTATTTGAGATGTTTGTCTCTTTGGTTGCTTCACTACCCACCCTTGCTCCCCTCTTTTTCAGAGTTTCTTCCTGAGACTTGGCAGTGGAGAAGGAACTGCATGTGGTTTGCTTGCCCAATCTGATATAACCTTCGTGTGGTTTATGAGACCATCAGCAGCACATGCATGGGCCAAACAGACACTGCTAATGAAATCTATTAAAGGTGTATTGAGTGCATGTGCACCTGAAGTGGAGCACTCATTGGGGTTCACATCTTGAACTATAGTTACTTTGCAGGGTGAGTAACTTTGTGCATGTGCATTATGATGCAGTTCATGATTACGTATTTTTTCCTCATTATCCCTGCCTCACTCAATGCAGATGATGAGAGTGAATCAGGGTTGTGTACTAAAGGAGACTGTTGTCTGTAGGACCCTTCCCTCATTTGTTGTAGAAGCTGGAAATTGTGGAGTAAATAAGGTAGGGGATTTCAGGAAAAGAAAGGATGGTCTCATAGTTAAGGCACTTGCATGCTATCCTGGAGAAGTGGATTCTGTCTATGCATTTGCTACGTGTTGCTGGGCAAGTCACTAAAAGCAATTGTGTTGTTAAGTGTCTGTTCCTCATTTCCTGGATGCCTGAGTTGATACCCTGGGGTTGATTTGCAGAAGTGAATGCACAGCTGCAGCTGAAGTCAAAGAGAGCTGAGTTTTGAACATATAAAGTTCTATGTAATACTAAATGCTTTGAAAAATTAGACTTCAGTCATGTGAGATTGGACACCCAAAATTAGTGGACGCTTCTGACCTTAATCGCTCTGTAAAATGGGAGTAAAACTCTCTCCCGTCATGGGGCTGCTATAAAAATAAATTAACATTTGTGAAGCATTCAGATTGCTATAGTGGTGATTGCCACAGAAAAGCTGTTAAGAAATGAATCACTTTATATTCATTATGAGGTCTAAAATCAGAAGCTCCCTTGCTCTTAATCAGTTTTCATTGTTTACCCACCATATTGCCTCCTATATATTCAACTCTTGGGTGTTTTTGCTATCAGTCCTCCATATTAGGGTAATCTGTTGCTTCCAGGAATGTTATCAATTAATAATATCATTAACATGTATGTACATTTTCACCTTTGGCTTCTTCTGCTTCCATTCACATTAAATAGCATTTTTGAAGAGATGCATGAGAGTACATGATTGACTCTAATTTATGCTAAATCCCTTTTACTGATCTTTTGGGAGACTCTGCACATTTCTTCCAGGCATCATGTTCCAAAGTTGCTGACAGCTAGGTGCTCAAGACAGTAGAAAAGGATTATACCCCTTAATTCAATCATATTCTGTGTCCATTTTCAGGGCTGCTTCTTGTGAGATTGGTTGAGGCCTTCCTATGAAGATAAGGGGTATTCTTTACTTATCTGCCTTTGAAAATATTTGTGCAAACCTGTACCTGTTGGTGTGATGTAGCAACATCACATGGTTCAAGTCTGATTCATAGTAAACTCATGAAACCTTTGTTTGAATATTTGAGTGCTTTTTACACTTGTCGTTGAAATTGACTCCCTTGATCATCAATGCCTCTGGAAGGCTTATATTGTGAGTTCAGGCCTAGATTACATCATAGGAGCTATATGTGTTGGGTCCTGGCTCTTGGAGTTATGTGATTATCAGAATCTTGACTTTCATTAAAAAAAAAAAATTAAAGTAATTTTCTAGCCCTTGTGATAGCACACAAAGCTTGAAAATGTGACCCAAGTGTAACAGTAGCAGTGATGTCTGCCTGAATCTGCATATAGTCTGAGTAAATTGTTCTGAGAGGGGTGTGTCAATTTTCTACAGGACTGATACCTCACCCCAAGCTTTGGAGCAATCTCTCAGAGGAACCCTTTCAGTATGTCAGATCCCCAAGGAGTCTCACTCTTCCTGCACAGTGTAGGTCACATGGTCTCACAACCTCCTTAGATTAAGGCTTCGTCACTCCTGCTTAACACTGAAAGCTCTGTTCAGCAGTCCAACTGAGAGACACTCCTGGAAGAGACTTGTACACTCATAGACTTCTAGACTTTAAGGTCAGGAGGGACTAATATGATCATCTAGTCCAGTGTTTCTCAACTGGTGTTCTGTGTCCTGTGGACACAGTGAAGGTGTTCCACGACTGACCCCTCCCTATCAGACGGGAGCTGAGTGGGAAGAAGGGATGGAATAACCCGGCAACCCAACGAGTGCCTGGGAGATTTAAAATACCTCAGCTGCAGCAGAGCTTCCAGGTGCACTTTGGCATCTGCCACCACCTTGCTCCTTTGCTGTGGCTGGGGCATTTTAAATTTTCTACTGTTGTTACCGCTGGCATTAAAATCACTTGGACATAACTTCATGGTCAGACTTTCTTTGAAGAATCTTACTCCAAGAATAGATTAACTTTGTTCAAACATGCAGGCCCAAAATTCCTATTAAAACTTGTGTAATATTTTCAATTTTAAGTTGTGTGCATAATTATTACATGTCTATTTTTTAGAAATAAACATGTTATGTTCATAAAATTGTATTTAATTTGGTTTCCTGAATTGTTTTCATAGGAATGCATAGTTGGCAGATGGTCTGACAATTACAGTTGGTAAATACAAGCTTTTTCAAAAAAAATTTCATCAGGTGTTTCATATAAAGTAATTAATACTTTTAGGTGTTCCTTGGTCCACTAAAGTTTGAGAAACACTGATTTAGTCTGACCTCCTCCACAACACAGGCCACAGAACTTCACCCATCCACTGCAGTAATAGACCACCAATTTAAGACTGAGTTATTGAAGTCCTCAAATAATGATTTAAAGACTTTGTGGTACAGAGACTCTACCCGCAAGTGACTCATGCCCCATGCTTTAGAGCAGAGGTGGGCAAACTATGGCCCATAAGCCGGATTCGGCCTGCACAAGCCTGTCTTACGGCCTGCCAACGCAAAATGGCTATCCGTTCCTTCTCCCAGGTCCGAGTCATGCCACAGCCAGAGTGCTGCTGCTACTCTCCCACCCCATCCCAAGTCCAGCAGTGGCTCGTGCCACAGCCAGAGTGCAACCGCCACTTCTTCTCCCTCCTAGCTCCAGCTGGTTAGCCCAGACCCCAGCCAAGCTATAATGAACCCCATTGTTCAAATTCTGCCTCTTTCTTTCTGACCAATTTGATCATTTCCCACAAAAGACCAGACTCCTTCCAGGACCCATCTCTTATCCCCCCACCTCAGACTTTCCCACGCCTTTGTCCTCAGGCTAGGATCTTTGCTCAGCTTCTCTTCTAGAAGACTCGGAAATCCATCTCCTTCTGGGTCATTGGTAGCTAGATGTCATTGGCTTGGTGACTGGGTTGTTCATTGATATAGGGTCAGTCTCAGCAAATCCTCTTTTAATAACCCCTTCAGGCTAAGGCACTTAGGCCACATTTATACCTATGTTATGTCTCTTCTGACTTATCTACACTTGAAATGGCATAGCAGCACAGGTGCAGCTGCGTGGCTATCATGCTTCAGAAGTTCTCTATGCTGATGTGGGGCAGTTCTCCCACCAGTGTAAGTAATTCAACAGAAGAATTGTTGACCTAGTGCTGTATACACTAGGGGGCTATTTCAGCTAAATATCTTGCTCATGATTATGGATTTTTCACACCCCTGAATAATGTAACTGCATTAACTTAACTTTTTTTTTTTCAAAGTGTCTGATGAAGTGGGATTTTCTCTCATGAAATCTCATGCTATAAATACATTTAGTTTTTAAAAGTGCCACAGAACTCCTTGTTTGTTTAACTTTTTAGTGTAGACCAACCCTTAGCCTGACTTGAGAGCAAACAGCCTGGTTCCATCCTCCCAACAGTCATATGAAATGCAGGGGAAACTGAAGAACACATAGGCTTCCTAAAAGTGTTATAGGAACATTTGGACATGGGGTGAACCTTGCATACATCTCCGGTTAAGGGGTTATCTCCTATACCCACTACTCTGAGGTCTATACTAACACTATCCCGTAATGGTATTTGTGTGTACTGGGGGGGGGAAAGTGCACTGGTCCTGCTCAGCTACCGAAGCAGAAGCTTGAGTCTCTACTATACCTTCGTCTCTTGGATTTAGGGTGGGGCAGTAGTCTCTTGCAGCTTCTCAGGGGAGAGGTCCCCTGCTGCCATTTCTAGCAGGAGAAGCGGTGGTCTTAGTGTTGCCCCTGCCTTACTGGGGGAAGATGAGGAAGCTCTGTTACTGCCAGCCCAGGTAAGGATTGGTGTCCCTGCCAGGGGGCAGAGCCATGGGAGGCCTCAGATCATGGTGAGCTTCAGGCTTGTGCTGATCGTCTCTCTTAATCCCCTAACCACTCCTTTTATTAGACAAAGCAGTTGGACCTCAGTCCAAAGTTCATGATCTGAATGAGTTAATTTCCTTGCTGTAGACTCCATGATACACCTACTGTAGCTTTCCTCCACAAGTTTTATGTGAAACTGGAGCTCATTTATCAACTGAAAGAACTGTGTCTTTCTGGAATTCATCCAGGTTTTTTTTTATTGCATTTGGATAAAGCTAAAGAGGGCTCTGTTTCAACAGAGACTGCCAAATAGATCATATTTTATATTTGGAACTGTTGTTTTCAGTATGAGATTCACATAGCAGATGGCTTTAAAACCTATTCAACTGGTTGACTGTGAATCCTGCCTATTACATTCAAGGCTTGTAAGCTTCATTTCCTCTCCTGCCTACAGAATCATTAGGAACTGCCATATTGTATGAGACTAGTAGTTCTTCTAGTTCAGTATCCTGTCATTAACAGCGAGCAACATAGATGCTTCAGAAGAACTTGCAAAAAATTCTACAGGAAGCAGTTATGATATCCCCTTTAGAATTATCTACTCTCAACTTCTGATAGGTAGAGTTTGGCATCTGGCATGAGTTTATATATTTTCCAACTTAATTTTTTATAATATCTCCTATTACAGCTCTACATGTTATGGTTATCCACATAATTCTCTAATCATTCCTTGAATTCTGATAGGCTCTTCACCTCAATGTTATCCGATAGCAGACTGTGTGGTGTAAATTTTTTTCTTCTTTTTTTTGGTTGTGAAGTTTTCACCTTTAACTTTCATCGTATGTGTTCCCTTTTGTGTTAGGGGAGGGTGGATAGAAGTAGCTGATCCAACTTTTCCAAACCATTCATCATTCTATATACTTTAATTACATCCTATCTTGTCCTCGCTCTTAAAATCTGCTGGGGCTGCATCCCTGTGGGAGGGGGGCGAGGGGGGGAAGGTGCTGATACTCAGTACCTCTGAGTACCATCACAAAAAAAAGATGCCAATACTCAGTACCTCTGAATACCATCACAAAAAAAGCCCCGGATAAAAGTATTTTCCACATTGTTGCCCATGCTGTATTGATTGCTGTTACAGGAATCTTCCTCATAATCTTAAATAGAATTTTAAAAATTGTCTAGCAAAGATAAGTTTGTACAAGTGAACGCAGTGTAATCTTGATGCAGTGCTGCAACAGAGTGAAAATTGATCAGACTTTTTCACTGATGCTTTCAAAACTTTGTGAGCGGATGTAAAACCAACAAGCATTAGCTAAGTTTTCTTGCTGCTGTGTGGGATAGATATGAACAGTCACTAAGGCAGGCACTTGAATTATTTAATGGGGGTAGCTGTTGGGAGAGGGTTAAACAATGGGAGGCTTTCAATAGAAGGGGGGAAATGTAAAGAGAATGCTCCTTCTCCTTTTCTGCAGCCAATGTGTGTTGGAGGTGAGAAATGGCTCAGAACTGTTGGATGCTTATTAGACAGGGGTACAACCATTATTAGTAGTAGTATTCCAGTGATGCCTAAGTGCCCCAGTTATAGATCAGGGCCTGATTATGGTAGACACTATCCGCAACAATAGATTCCTTTAACAAGGCCCAGGCATTGTGTTAGGAATCATAACGCACTCTCCTTTTCTGGCAGCTGGAGTTTATGAAAACTTCTCATCTGGATGTTGCTGTTGGACAATGCGGGGCCCTCTACATTTCATGTTAGTCCTTGCCTAGTGGATGCTTGGAAAATTAATCCAGTTCCATGATGTATATGAATGGATGGAAGAGGGGAGATGACAATATGGGTGGATGGATGTGAAAGCAAGTGAGAGAGAAGGTTGGAGAAATGGTGATCATGGGATATGCTAGTAAAGAGAAATAACCCTAATTCAACCATAAGAAAAAGCAGAGGTCTTTTTCCAATCTAAATTAAAAGGACCATGCCCTGATGTTTTTGTTGTATGTTATATTCAAGTTTCCAAGGACAGATGAAATTTTGTTGACAGGGTGAGAAATTGAGACATCAGAAAAAGAAAAAAAGTTAAATTATACAGCAAACCACAGAATGCAGTAGGGAAGATTTATTGCATGAAATATTTTAAGGTACGGAGTTAATGACATGCAGTTGAAATTGACTTTTTGAACCAGTGGTAATGATTAGTGGTTAATTTTATGGTATTTTAAAACCATAGATAAAATTATTTTCATTCTTAAGTATATGGAAGGAAGGCTCTCTCATAATGTCAAGTATCAGATGGTTCCAAAGGTTTATTGTTCCCAGGATTTATCAAAATAAAAAAGTTGCCAAGAAATTATAAGGAAAAGACGATTATTGGGGGCATACTATTTTAAATTTCAGAAGGGTATTACAAATAGAGAAATCCTGGGCTATCCTGTAGTTTCTAAGAGAAGTGTGAAAATGCGTGTGATTGGTGTCCAGAATCCAGTTAGTCACATTCATTTCACCTGGGCAGTAATTCCTCACACAGAGATCCATTTCTTCAGGAAGGTGGAATTTTTCAGCCTATGAGCACATGTGGTAAGCCAGATTTTGGCTTTTAGGCAAATATTGAGGCACAACATGGTTTAAGAATGCAAACAATGAGCATGACTGGGTGTCATGGCTGTGTCTGAAAGGAATTATCAGTCTCCTGGTCAAGGGTGTCTGAGTGCATACATGTATGTTAGAAAAGGGGAAGAAATGGTAGAGGGACAGTACTATAGAGCAAATATTTCCAAAACAGTGATAAAAATACCTTTCATTTTTATAGGTGTTTACCACTGTGCATATGGGGATCTCTGAGTAGTTTAAAGATATCAGTTATATAAACACACAACCTTTATGCCTTCTTAAATCAAACTTTATCTTGCTGTTATGGAGGAATTGATTGTGAATATTAGAGAAATAGGGACTGTAAAGTTATGACCTTTCAGAATTACTCAGAGGAAATAATTAGTATTTAAAAAAAAAAAAATACAGGAAGAAAAGTAGGAGAGAAGTACCTGTCTGTATTTTCTTGCTGAAGACTTTGATTGGAGACCAACAAAAATAGGAGTTAATGGAATTCGGAAGGTATAAGGGAGGACCTTAGAATATATATTATAAAAAGGGGGAGGGGGAAATATTTAAAATGGGGAAATTATAATGCAAAAAGTGGGAAATAAAAACGGATTCTAGAATTTGAACTTACTAAATTGATTTTTAAAAAACCTTTAGCAAAGAGATGATTAAATAAGTAATCAAAGTAGTGCAAATATAAGAATAGACAAATAGTAAGATTGATTGAATACATACAAATAATAAAAACAAATTATACTGAATCTTCTAAAAAGTTTTTAAAAAATGTGTGATGGGGAGAATCCTAGCAAAATACCATCTGGTCAAATGAACTTCAGTCTCTGACAAAACAACAAACAAAATATGTATAAAAATCATTATGGACTTTAGTAAAGGATTTGAGTATTTTAAAATTTTGTTTAATACATTCATATTGGCGTGTATTTTAATTCTTTCAAAGAATTGATGGGAAGTTGGCTGAAGGATCAAAAACTAGGAGGAAAGTTAAGCAGCTAAGGGCAAAGTCAAGTCACTCTTAATATTTTCATTAATGATCAGTGAAGGGAACTAGAGTATTAATTGAGTTCATAGATGATGGTAAATTGGGAGCTGTTGCATCAGTAAGAGGAATAATGTAGAACAAATCCATAGAAATTAACTTTAAATGAGTATGAAGCAATATAAGATTCATTTAGGAAAAATGCAAGTTAATACATATGAAGAAATCTGAAATACATATGGAAAAGCAGTAAATGGTGGAATATCTAAGTGCTAGTAAAAAAAAAACAGCATTAGGTATAAGTTTTAAAAAAAATTTGTCATTTTTCATAATGTATGTTCAGAAGTAATTGTACCATATCCCAAGGAGGTGCTTTATTTAGACAACCGTTATATTAACTTCGCTTTGTCTGTCTGTCTGTTTGTATTCCTTGTAGTTTCCCACCTTTGTCCAGCAGATGGCATAGTGTTTATAGGTTTTAATGGCAACCTGTGCCCAGGAGAAAGGTTGGCAGGCATCTGGCTCTGTGGTAGAGGGGTTAGGGCAGGTGCCTGAAAACCCAGCAGTGAGTGGTTTGAATCCCACTTGGGGATGAAAAGCTGCTGTTTGTAGGTTTTGATTTGATCTACTTTTTGTCTTGACTGAAAAATATCAAACCCAAGTTTTTAGAATAGATGACCTTAAAACCACCACACTAAAAGTGAGAAAACAAGTATAGAAGTAATTCAGATTGGTCAGACTTCTTGTACGAGGCATTTTGAGCACTGTAAATGCATTTGTTTGCAAAATGTCAGCTGGCCAGTTTAGCATGTACAGTGGCCACCCAACCTTTTGCAAACAAATGGATTCACAGTGCTTAAAATGTCTTGTACAAGAAGTCTGACCAATCTGAATTACTTCTGTACTTGTTTTGTCCCTTTTAGTGCATTGGTTTTAAGGTCGTCTGTTCTAAAACTTGGGTTTTGATATTATTTTTTAAATGGCACAAGTAAGAATGTACATGAATATGAGCAGGAAGGATTGACTGAATTGTGAGGAAATGTAAAAACTATCTATTCTTGGTATATGGGCTAAATGGTCATACAAGATATTTGAGAAATGTGAGTCTGAGATTAGTAGTGTCCAAGGGAATATCTAGGAGTAATGAATTGAAATTAAGCAAAGAAATCTTTAGAGTGAGTGTCAGGATGTGTTGGGGGAAGAGAAGGGGCAGTATTCACCACAATAGATGCCTTTCATGGCTGACTTGAGGATTAGTTCTACATGGTTGATTCCCCTTTTGCAGTTGTGTTGTGTCTCTATCTTTCTTTCTTTGCAAACCCTGTCACTCCAGGAGCTGCCACAGCCCTTTCATGACTCAGCCTCTCTGTTCTACCTGGGTTGCCTTTCTGGGGTACTCTTTCAAAGTGTCTTCTCTCCACGTGATATCATGGAGTCCTCATGTTCTTTGTACTAATCCTGTTACTCCAATAGTGACTCAAGAAGTCTTCCAATTTACTGCCCCCAAACTATACTAGTCTGTAGTGGTTGGTAGAGGAACACAGGCCTACCTTCTATTCTAGTTGCCAGTTCAGGACCCTGAAGTGAAGTCTTAAGGTGTGCATCTGTGTTGTTCCCCTCTTGCAGTCTGGTCTGGTGTGCCATTGTGCCTCCCTGATTACCCACTCCTGGGCCCCGACTTACCCGCTTTGCTAAGTGTAACCCCCCCCCCCCCCAATGTGGGTCAGTCTACACCAGCCTCCTGCGTGAAATTGGTCCCAGGCAGTGGCAGTGCACTCATAAGCCACTCATGACGGTCCGCTAGTGAGCATTCCCAACTCCCAGATGCCACACCGGGAACTTCCATACTACAGGGATTGGAACCCTTCCCTGATCACTGCAGGCTCTTATACTCCAGTCTGTCAGTTTAACAAAGAAACTGATATGCAATTAGCCTTTGCTCTAAGTTAAGTCCACACATTTATTCTGCCTTCAAAATCCACAGTGATTTAGATAAAACAAACATTAGTTTATTTATTAGAACATGATTTTAAATGAGTATGTAGCAAATCAATGCACAGTCAATTAGTCATTCAAGGAGTTTATCATTACCAAACAAAAATAACATGCATTCTAAGCTAAAGTTCACTGTTGCATTCTATTTTCATCTTACCCACATGCCTGGCTGCTGATTGTTTTACAGCTTGGTCCTTCTGGCCATGTGGATAGGTTCAGTCCTTTTGGAGTTGTTTCAAGGTGGAGATTCCAGCAGGCAGAAGCCTCCAACCATTCCAAGTGTGTCTTTTTCCCTCTTCAAATACCCCATCTACCTTGCCACTCGGCCCTTAGTTTCCTGGAATGAGGTTATCCTTTTTCTTTCCTGAGCCAGGGAGCTTAATTTGCATTGTCTTTGTTATGCCCTTCTTCACTACCTACACAAAGTACCTACCTACACAAGGAAAGACAACTCTGTTTGTCGCCCTCAGCTAAGCGATGTGAAATACATTGGGACATGTTTCACGTAGGTAAACATGTATGATGCTGCAGGAAACATGTTACCATAACAATAATGTAGAGTATGCCACGAGCATTCAAACAAGATCTTGCATGGCATATTTTGCATTAAACTATACAATTACGTGGCAAAGATGAACAGGAAAGTTACACAGATCACATTACAGGGGGGCGGGGTTGTGCTATCCATTACAGCATCTCTACCAGTTTTCTGTCTCCAGGACTCCTTCCTACTAGGCTTCTTCTCCCTTACCTTAGGGAGAGGGATTGCAGGTTTCCTTCTTGCTGCCTCTCACACTTACTAGCCTCCTGGATTTGTAGAAGTCCTTCCTTTACACTCACAGGTGAAACACCTTCTAATTACTTTCTGCCAGCTTAAATCTCCTCCACTTGCAGCCTAATTGACTGATGGGGTACACTTGACCTAATTCAGCCATTTCATGGCCTATGTGGGGATCATGTCCCATCACACAGAAATATTAGAATTCTGAAATTATCTGCATAACGAAGTAACACTTCATTAGCTTAAAACTGGTTAGAATAAATAGCTGGAGAATGTACAACCAGGAACAACACTTAAAAGGAACAGAATCGATGGCTGACGCAGGGGCTACATTTAAAGTTCCTTCTCTTTTGAAATATCTTAATTTTAAGACCTTTTCTTTTATACCTTAGGTAAGGAATATTGCTGGAACTGGGAATGAATTGTAAACTAAGTTAAAAAATCAAGTATGACCACTGCCTTGATAATTTCTATGAAACTAAGAAAATACTGAGATCACAAGGATGTTTCCATAATGGGTGTATTGAAATATAGTTATTACATGGTAAAACTGTTTAAGCAGAAAGGGTAATTCAAGATTGCCACAAACTTATTTGGGAGAAGTTGGTTGGGTGGTATAATTGGTAAAATAGGTTTAAGAGATTAACTAACAAAGGGGAAATATCTTGACCAAATGGGCTCTTTTTAAATGTCTCTGTTTGGAACGTGGGGAACCAAAAAGTCTAATGTTCTTATGCCTTGTTGAATTTAACTTAACTTGCCTCCTTATGAATATAGAATTTTCTCAAGTAAATTAGTTTCTTATTTCTTGCTTGCATGAAATAGGAACCCCTAAGCATTTAAAGAAACATGGTCATATCCTGTCCAGATGAATGTTAGTACTTGTATATCTGTATGTGGATGGTTTGTAGGCAGATGTAAGATGTTAGCCAGGTATCCTGTGTGGTAATTTTAATTTCTACAAAAATTTCTACTGACCATACATTTCACGGTTCCCTCAATACTGTGGAAAAGTAAATGTCTTCCTTGATGAATCAATCTTTCTCTCTCTCAAACACTCCATTTGAATAATAGTGTTAAGAATTGGATTAAATTGGATAAATTAACCACAAGCTCTGATGTTCCCGAGGGGTATCCAAGGTTATCAAAGACCCTCCCGCCCACGTAGTCCAAAACTCCCAGACAGGTTCACATAACCCATTTGTTTTAGGTCAGGGTTTATGTGAGCCTACATCAACTGGTAAGGGAATGCAGAGGGGTTACTGCTCTGTCATGGGTCTGGGGTATATATTCTAGTTCACCAAAGAGTGTTATGTGAGATCTCAAATAAAAGCCTGTCATGCTGGCAATCAAAATCATTGTGAAATGTATGCACAGATACTATGTAAGGAGTTATGTTTATATACTGAAAATATGTTCTTAAAGACTGTAGGTTCTGGGCACCAGATAAGATGAAAAAAAGGTTCTGTCAGACAAGAGATGTTTATTCATCTGTCTATTCATTTCTTAATAGGGTATTGTCTCATTCACCAATGGTCTGACCACCACTAGTCTAAGATGATTGCAAATGAAAGATTGTAAGGACTTCAGAGTGAACATATAACAGAAAAAGAAAAGCAGGAGAGGGCAGGGAACTATCTGGTGATGGCATTTCAGTGGTATGCTTGACCATAAATGGAAGGCAGAGAAGATATCCCTTCACTAAGGAAGTAAAATGATAGTGATTTTGCTTCATGAAAAAGTGATCCTGGTTAAAAATGCTGAAGACACCAGGAGGTGAGATACAACTTCTTTAGACAGAGGTTAACCTGTTTAGTCTCTAAGAAGCATGTTATCATTTTGCTTTACATATAATCACTTGTTTCCAGTATTCTTGCTCATTATTACTTGACTCTATTTCTTTGCTAATAAACTTGTTCTTGTTTTCACTATTAAGATATCAAATGTTGTGGTGTTAAGCAAGATGATGGTCCTGAGATGAATCTTACAAGTTGGTGTGTTCTGTTTCTTTTGGAACAGCAGGCTTGGTAATTCTCTGAGCATTCACTGGGTAAGAGGCTGGACCCTGCAGGGAACATCATAGATTGGTTTGTGCCTATTACTACCTGTACAGAGAATGAGAGGCATGAAGAGGCCTGGAAGATAGTGCTTGTGTTACTAGAGGCTGGTGGATTCAGGGGCCTGATCCATGGCAGGCACAGACAAGAGAGATTGATACTCAGGGCAGGCAATGGTGAGGTGCCTCTCAAATATTGTTAGCAAGACAGTCAAGCAGTAGCTAGGAAGCACAGTGGAATGCTGGAAAAAGCTTGAGAGCAAGGCTTTGGGGTCTGATGTTGGCTAATGAGGTTTGGGGCTGTAAGCTAAAAAATTGTTCTTACATTTTTGGTTCCTCTTGCATTAAGAGAAGTAATGAATTTTGTACATTCCTTGTGAATAAGATTGAATTAAAGAAAATACCAGACTACCACTCATTTCTCTGCCTAACTGGAATATTCCCACAGTCTGGAATTTTGACTAGTTGTTCAGTTCAACAAGAGGCAACAATAATTTGGAGAAACACTGTACTTAAAGAATTTTTGTTCTGTTGGAGTTAAGTCCTAATTCAAGTGTTTGGGGGGGTTTTTTTTGGGGTTTTCCCTTCTTCTCTCCCCTTTAAGTGTTTTACTGTTTTAAAAAATAAGTATCAGGCAATTAAGTTAGCAGTAAAATGATCACTCACTAATATGAACCTTTTTTAATGTCAAATTTCAGTTTTTGAGATTAGTGACAGGGCTTAGAAGAAGAGTTCCTCATTCCATTTTTTTTTGTTAGTGAATTTCTATGATGGAAATTCAGTATGTAAAGTGGTATATTATGGTGCTATAGATCATATATTGAGAATTATAACTGCTGCTTACTTCCCCGCAAAGAACATGTTACTGCTTATAGTCTAGTTCAGTGGTTTTCAAACTTAGGATCAGGACCCAGTACTGTGTTGCAGACCCTCAGGCACTGGGTCGCAACACCCCTTGCTTCCACCGCCAAAAACTGAAATGCATTGCTCAAAGATGTAATTGCTGGGTCATGGGCATAAATGATTTTTTTCAACTGGGTCCCAAGAAAAAAGTTTGAAAACCACTGGTCTAGTTAATACTGTAGAACATAAAATAAATTGAATTCTCTTTGTTTGTGCAGTTAACCAACATAATACTTTACTTAATTCATTTGCTGAGCTACATTGTGTCCTTGATTACATTTGTGAAAGCCCACTTGGCTTGCAGAACATTAAGGGTGGTGCTGTACAAATCAGCAAGAACTATATTTGACATCCCAGGTTGAGTTTGCAAGGCTGATACTTACAGAAAAATCAACAAATTTTTACTTGTAAGTTGAGTAAATATGATCTAAAATCAAAAGTAAACATGGAATATCATGAAGTATCAAAGGCTATGTCTACACTCGTAAAGTTAAGTCGACTCTGTTAACTCAACTTAACAAGGTTGACTTAAAGGCGACCTTGTTAAGTTGACTCAGCAGTAGACATAGCCCTCCACACTGGCTTTAAGTTGTCTTAATAAGGTTGACTTAGCTCTATTCCCCCTCCATGCTGGCTTGAAGTCAACTTAAGGCTTAAGTCGACCTTCAGAGGTGGTGTTATTAAGTCGACTTAAGCTGTTATTAAGTTGACTTAAGGAAGCGCTTAAATCAACTTAATAAAAGCCCAGTGTGGACATGGCTTTTTGTAGGTCGACTTAAGCATCCTTAAGTCGACCTAAGTTGCCAGTGTAGACACATCCATAATGTCTTCCCAGAATCCCATTTTAAAATTTTGTTTAAAAAAACCCGAAACACCACTGTGTCTATCAGATATAATTTTGCCCCAAATAAGGTACAGGTCTGCAAGAGCTGTCTCATTCATTTTATATATGTTTTATTTATTGAACACAGTCTAGCTCATGTGGTAAATCATGCAGGAGCTTTGTGGGTGGGGGGGAAGTGGCCATGTATACAATCATAGAATAATAGGGTTGGAAGGGACCTCACGAGGTCATCTAGTCCAACCCCCTGCTAAAAAGCAGGACCACTCCCCCTAAATTATCCCAGCCAGAGTTTTGTCTAACTGAGCCTTAAAAATCTCCAAAGATGAAGATTCTACCACCTCCCTAGATAGCCCATTCCAATGCTTCACCACCCTCCTAGTGAGAAAGTTTTTCCTAATATCCAACCTTGACCTCCCCAGCTGTAATTTGAAACCATTGCTCCTTGTTCTGTCCTCTGTTACCCTCGAGAACAGCCTAGCTCCCTCCTCTTTGGAGCAACCCTTCAAGTAGTTGAAGGTTGCTATCAAATCTCCCCTCAGTCTTCTCTTCTGTAGACTATATAAGCCTAGTTCCTTCAGTCTCTCCTCATAAGTCATGTGCCCCAGCCCCCTAATCATTTCTGTTGCCCTCCGCTGGACTCTTTCTAATTTGTCCACATCCTTTCTGTAGTGGGGAGCCCAAAACTGGACACAGTACTCCAGATGCGGCCTGACCAGTGTCGAATAGAGGGGAATTATCACATCCCTCGATCTGCTGGCAATACTCCTACTGATGCAGCCTAATATGCCATTGGCCTTTTTGGCAACAAGGGCACACTGTTGGCTCATATTCATCTTCCCGTCCACCATAACTCCCAGGTCCTTTTCTACAGCGCTGCTACTTAGCTGATCGGTCCCCAGCCTGTAGCAGTGCATGGGATTTTTCCGTCCTAAGTGCAGGACTTTGCACTTGTCTTTGTTGAACCTCATGAGGTTTCTTTCGGCCCAGTGTTCCAATTTGTCCAAGTCTCTCTGGATCCTGTCCCTGCCCTCCAGAGTATCTACCATTCCCCCCAACTTGGTGTCATCCGCAAACTTACTAAGCACGCAGTCTATTCCATCATCAAGATCATTAATGAAGATGTTGAATAGAACCGGCCCCAGGACCGACCCCTGGGGCACTCCACTCGTTACCGGTTGCTATCCAGACATCGAGCCATTGATTCCTACCCGCTGAGCCCGTTGATCTAACCAGTTTTCGATCCACCTTACGGTCCACTCGTCCAACCCATACTTCCTTAACTTGCCAACGAGAATGTTGTGGGAAACCGTATCAAAAGCCTTCCTAAAGTCAAGGTATATCACGTCAACGGCTCTTCCCGCATCCACAAATCTAGTCATCTCATCATAGAAGGAAATCAGGTTGGTCAGGCACGATTTGCCCTTGGTGAATCCATGTTGACTGTTCCTGATCACTCTATTGTCCTCCAAGTGTTTCAGGATGGATTCCTTGAGGACCTGCTCCATGATTTTCCCAGGGATTGAGGTGAGGCTGACCGGTCTGTAGTTCCCCGGATCCTCCTTTTTCCCTTTCTTAAAGATAGGTACTATATTTGCCTTTTTCCAATCCTCCGGGACCACCCCCGTTCGCCACGAGTTCTCAAAGATAATGGCCAGCGGCTCTGCAATCACTTCCCCCAACTCCCTCAGCACCCTCGGATGCAGTTCATCCGGCCCCATGGACTTGTGCACATCCAATTTCATTAAGTGTTCCCTAACCTGACTTTCCATCACCGAGGGCCACTCTTCTCTCCAGTCCGCGTTACCCCGTGTAGTAGCCTGGGAGCTGGCCCGCCCTGTGAAGACTGAAGTAAAAAAAGCATTGAGTACTTCAGCCTTTTCCGCATCATCGTCCACGAGGATGCCTGCCCCATTCAGTAAGGGACCTACACCACCTCTGATCCTTTTCTTGTTGCTGATATATTTATAGAACCCCTTTCTGTTATCCTTCACATCTCTTGCTAGCTGCAACTCCAATTGTCCTTTGGCCTTTCTGATTTGATCCCTGCAGTCCCGAGCAATATCTTTATACGCCTCCCTTGTCATCTGTCCAAGCTTCCACTTCTTGTAAGCTTCCCTTTTATGTTTCAGCTCCCCGCAGAGTTCCCTGCTAAGCCACGCTGGTCGCCGTCCACATTTGCTGTTCTTTCTGCACATCGGAATGTTATCTTCCTGTGCCTTTAACAGGGTTTCTTTAAAATACAGCCAGCTGTCTTGGACACCTTTCCCCTTCAGATCAGCTTCCCATGGGACCCTGCCCATCAGCTCCCTAAGGGAGCCAAAATCTGCTTTTCTGAAGTCCAGGGTGTGTGTTCTGCTTCTTTCCTTCCTTCCATTGATCAGGATCCTGAACTCTACCGTCTCATGGTCGCTGCTGCCGAGGTTGCCATTTACTTCTACTTCCCCGATCAATTCTTCTCTGTTTGTGAGCAATAGGTCTAGAGGTGCAAGGCCCCTAGTTGGTTCCTCCAGCATTTGTACTAGGAAGTTGTCTTCAATATTCTCCAAAAACTTCCTGGATTGCCTGTGCACTGCTGTATTATCTTCCCAGCAGACATCAGGATAATTGAAGTCTCCCATAAGAACCAGGGCCTGCGACGATCTGGAAACTTCTCTTAGTTGTCCATAGAACGCCTCATCTACCTCCTCTTTCTGGTCTGGTGGTCTGTAGCAGACACCCACCACAACATCCCCCTTGTTGCATTCTCCCCTAAACTTAACCCACAAGCTTTCAACCATCTTGTTTCCACTTTCATAGTGGAGCTCCGAGCAGTCATACAGCTCTTTTACATATAACGCTACTCCTCCCCCCCTTTTTCCCTGCCTGTCCTTCCTGAACAATTTATATCCATCCATGGCAGTGCTCCAGTCATGCAAGTTATTCCACCACGTTTCTGTTATTCCAATTATATCATAGTTCCTTGTCTGTGCCAGTACTACCAATTCTTCCTGCTTGTTTCCCAGGCTCCTTGCATTTGTGTACAGGCACCTAAGATACCGGGCCCATTGCCCTACTTTGCCCTGTCGATTCTCCCTCCTGTCGCATCTTCCCCCTTGCAATTTCTCCTGGTGTCCTCCTTCCCCACTCGCCTGAGGTATTATGACTTTATCAGGAAAAAAAAACAATTATTTGACCCCAGCCCCCAGTTCCAACTACCCTCTCTTTTATTCCTGCTGTTACAGCCCCAGCATCCCCCAAGTTCCATCCCTTCCCCCAGGTTTCCCTCAGTTTCACTTACCTGTGGGCCTTGGTCATCTTCCCCCTTCGGACCTAGTTTAAAGCCCTCCTCACCAGGTTAGCCAGTCTGCTTCCAAATATGCTGTTTCCCTTCCTGGATAGGTGGAGTCCGTCTCTGCCTAGCAGTCCTTCTTCCTGAAGCAGCACCCCATGGTCGAGGAAGCCAAAGCCCTCCTGGTAACACCATCTCCGCAGCCAGGCATTCACCTCCAGGATGCATCTGTCTCTGCTCGGGCCCCTATCCTTGACCGGGAGGATCGAGGAGAACACCACCTGTGCACCAAACTCCTTCACCCATGCTCCCAGAGCCCTGTAGTCACCTTTGATCTGCAGAGGGTCACCTCTCGCAGTATCATTGGTTCCCACATGGATGAGTAGCATGGGGTAGTAGTCAGAGGGACGGATGATTCTCGACAATCCCTCCGTAACGTCTCGGATGTACTTGAAGACTATATAGTAGCTATCCATACATGCAAAAGGATAGAGTTAGGGTTGACTGAATAACTGTCATCATGTCATTTGGCATTTCCTGACTTTTCACTGAGCAACTTTGATATTCTTCAATGTTCCAGTATGGATGATTTTGAAACAAATAAAGTGTGGAATTATTTGCTAGACAGTAGTAGAACTATGTGATAGACAAAAGACACATTCAGTCATTCTTTTAAGTTTTAATACATCCCCTCCTTGTATAAAGATCTGAAATTCTCTGCTTTTTTCATACACGTTGTGAGTACAAATTAAATTATTTATTTAAATAAAGAGTGGGTGGCTAATTTGATTGAAAATAAATTATTTTTAATTTAGAGAAAAATATCAGCATGCAAGCCTAGAGGTTTAAAAATACTTATAACTTGAGCAAATCAAAACTGAAAGGCACAATTGCAGTCTTGGAATTATGTCCCTGAAAAACTTCAACTTTCTACCTCAAACTACTATGGCTTGCAAACAATCTGGTTTTTGTTTTATTTAGTTGCAGCGTTTATTTTACAACAGGATGTGTATTTTTTCTCACTCCCTTCATATTCTAAGTCATCTAAATATATTTTGCCAGAACAAACAAACAAAAAAACAAAATGCCCTTTCCTCCCCCATATCATTGAATAGAATCATGTCTGGGGTAGGGGAGAAGGGGGTGAGGTGGGGTGGGGAACTGGCTCATTGTGAAAATTCCACCTAAAAAACAGAGAGGGAACTTTTTAAAAATAATTCTGATCTGTACTTGTAGAAAATTGTGAAAAACTTTGAACCTGGAATATTTAAACCTTTTCCATTTCTGATTTGCATATGACATTGAGAGCCTTGCCTCAAATGTCTAAGTCATTAATATTCTGCTTTTTAGTTTTTGTTGATAGATGAGAGAGAAGTGGCTTACTTTTCAGCTAATTGTTTTCTACTTCTGTAGGATCTTTTAGCCAAGAATGTAATATTACATTATAAATATTAACTGATTTAAATACTGCAATATCACAGTACCCCTGAGAGTTAGGAAAGGGATACGTAATGATCTCTTTTTCCTCCACCTGCTGTGGAGGTAAAACACTGCAGCTGTTAACATTACACTGGAAATTCCATAATAGTTTTAGTCTGGTAGGAAGTGAAGAAGAATATTGCATCCATTTGAAACACCTGACGGAATTCCAGTTTGTAAAAACAAATTATCAGGGTTGATGTTTCAACATGGCACTGGGAAATAACACCTTTACTCTAATTCTATTTTTTAGAAGTAGCGTGACATCTTTGATTGATAAAAATGGTTGGGGCTTTGATTTTTGTCTCCTACAAAGGCAATCCAGGAAGTTTTTGGAGAGTGTTGAGAACAACCTCCTGGTACAAATGCTGGAGGAACCAACTGGGGGCCTTGCACTTCTAGACCTGCTGCTCACAAACGGAGAAGAATTGATCAGGGAAGTAGAAGTGAACGACAACCTGGGCAGCAGTGACCATGAGATGGTAGAGTTCAGGATCCTGTCAATGGAAGAAAGGAAAGAAGCAGAGCACACACCCTGGACTTCAGAAAAGCAGATTTTGGCTCCCTTAGGGAGCTGATGGGCAGGATCCCTTGGGAGACTGATCTGAAGGGGAAAGGTGTCCAAGAAAGCTGGCTGTATTTTAAAGAAACCCTGTTAAAGGCACAGGAAGAAACCATTCCGATGTGCAGAAAGAACAGCAAATGTGGAAGGCGTCCAGTGTGGCTTAGCAGAGAACTCTGCAGTGAGGTGAAACATAAAAGGGAAGCTTACAAGAAGTGGAAGCTTGGACAGATGACAAGGGAGGTGTTTAAAGATATTGCTCGGGACTGCAGGGATAAAATCAGAAAGGCCAAAGGACAATTGGAGTTGCAGCTAGCAAGGGATGTGAAGGATAACAGGAAGGGGGTTCTACAAATACGTCGGTAACAAGAAGATGGTCAGGGATGGTGTAGGTCCCTTATTGAATGGGGCAGGTATCCTTATGGTGGATGATGCAGAAAAGGCTGAAGTGCTCAATGCTTTTTTTACTTCAGTCTTCACAGGGAGGGCCAGCTCCCAGGCTATTGCACTGGGTAATGGAGAATGGAGAGAAGAAGAGCAGCCCTCAGTGGTGGAAGGTCAGGTTTGGGACTACTTAAAGAAGTTGGATGTGCACAAGTCTATGGGGCCGGATGAACTGCCTCTGAGGGTGCTGAGGGTTTTGGCTGATGTGATTGCAGAACTGCTGGCCATTGTCTTTGAAAACTCGTGGCGAATGTGGGAGGTCCCGGAGGATTGGAAAAAGGCAAATATAGTACCTATCTTCAAGAAAGGGAACAAGGAGGATCCGGGGAACTACAGACCGGTCAGCCTCACCTCAGTCCCTGGAAAAATGATGGAGCAGGTCCTCAAAGAATCCATCCTGAAACACTTGGAGGAAGATAGAGTGATCAGGAACAGTCAGCATGGATTCACCAAGGGCAAATCGTGCCTGACAAACCTGATTGCCTTCTATGATGAGATGATTGGATTTGTGGATGCGGAAAGAGCCACTGACATGATATACCTTGACTTTAGCAAGGCTTTTGATATGGTTTCCGGCAGCATTCTCACTGGCAAGTCAAGAAAGGTATAGGTTGGATGAATGGACCGTAAGGTGGATAGAAAACTGGCTAGATCAACGGGCTTAGCAAGTAGGAATCAATGGCTCAATGTCTATGGGGGGTATGGTGGACCTGAAGCTGGATATGAGCCAACAGTGTGCTCTTGTTGCCAAAAAGGCCAATGGCATATTGGGCAGCATCAGTAGAAGTGTTGCCAGCAGATCAAGGGATGTGATTATTCCCCTCTATTCGGCACTGGTGAGGCCACATCTGGAATATTGTGTCCAGTTTTGGGTTCCCCACTACAGAAAGGATGTGGACAAATTAAAAAGAGTCCAGCGGAGGGCAATGAAAATGATTAGTGGGCTGGGGCACATGACTTACTGGGAGAGACTGAAGGAACTAGGCTTATTTAGTCTACAGAAGAGAAGACTGAGGGAGGATTTGATAGCAATCTTCAACTACTTGAAGGGGTGCTCCAAAGAGGAGGGAGCTAGGCTGTTCTTTGGCAGTAGCCATAGCTGGAGTGGGGGCAGAGGGCATTTCCCAGGTATGCCATAGAAGGAAGCCACCCAGAGTGGCTCTTCTTGGTAGTGTGCCTGAGGACAGGGCCAGGCATGCCATGGAAAGAAGCCACTCAGTGTGGCTCCTTTTGGTGGTGGCACACTGCGGAGAGGAGCCTCTCTGGGCAGCTTTTTTCCACAGCATTTGGGAGGATGGGCATGGTGGGGATCCCCTGCGCCCCAGCTGCACACAAAAGAAGTTGCCCAGAGTGGCTTTCAGTGGCGGGAGTGGCTATTTCTGTAGCGTCGCAGAGCGTGTCACGTGCAGCTCTGAATGGGCTCGCAGGCTACTGTCGGCACATGTGCCAAGGGTTGCCTACCCCTGCTCTACATTTTGTGTGTGAGTCTGAATTAATGCATAAGCCTAAATTTGATATTTGAAAGAACAAGCCACTGTTTTCCAAAACTGTGGCCTAAAAGCTTTCAGGTTGTTTATATATTCAGTTTTCTTTTAGAGGTCTGGAGTTCTGGCAGAGGGCACAAGAACTAACAGTGTAGCTTTGAGGCCTTTTATAACCCTAGTAAGCTGAGGAATTCATCACCATCGTGTTTTGATTTGTGTTCTTGTATTTCTGTCTCCATCCTAGGGGTGTCACTGCCCTGAAAATAGGTTTGGGACCCAGGTTGGATTGGGCCTGGGCCTCTGCCCCCAGGGGCCTGATCCAGCACCCGGTTCCCCAGCCGGGGCCTGGATTGGGCTCCTGCTGCCAACGGCCTGTGGCCAGCCCCAGATCCTCAGTCAGGATCAAGGCTGGCACCACCCGCCGCCCGACCCTGGATCCCTGGCCGGGGTCGGGGCTGGATTGTACGGCCACTGGCCCCAGGTCCCTGGCTGGGGTCAGAGCTGGCTGCTGGGCTCTGGGTCCCTGGCCAGGATTGGGTCTGGATTGTGCAGCTGGCAGCGGCCTGGATGTGGTCAAGGCCAAACTGTGTGTCCCTGGTCGGGCTTGAGGCTGGATTCTGCCCCCACTGGCAGCGGAGTTCCCCGTCCCCGGCCGGGGTTGGGGCTTGAACCAGATTGTGCTGCTGCCAGCCCTGGATCCCCAGGCAGAGTTGGAGCTGGATTGGGCCGCCAGAGGAGGCCGGGTCCCCACGGACTCGAGGCACATACCCCCTCTGCACAGCACCAGTGATGCCACTGCTCCATCCTTGTATGTAATGTAGTGTAGCCATATTGATCCAGGACACTAGAGAAACAACGTGGGTGAGTTATCTTTTATTGGTCTAACTTCTGTTGTGGGGAGAGAGACAAACTTTTGAGACAGAGCTCTTTGTCAGGTCTGGGAAAGGTACTCCCTGGGTTACAGCAAAATCCAAGATGTAACGGATTCTATAGCATAAGTCGTTAGCACATATTATAATGGATCTTTTAAGATATAGTGGCCTGTTAGCATCTTGCAGGCTTAGGACCTACCACATCCCCAATGACAGTCATAAATAAAAAGAACCATCTGACTGGAGCCCACAGAGTGGACAAAACCATGCTCACGATCAACATTGATTGCTGCAGGAAAAATTCTTAACAAATTTCTAGAGTGTATCTCTACAGCCAAGAGAACAGCCATACAATCCCTGAAATCTAACCATCAGATATTGATCAAGCTAGCAGACAAAGGGGGCACCATTATAGTCCTCAACTGTGATAGCTATATTAATGAGGCCAACCATCAGCTCTGAGACCACCTCCTATTAAAAACTCAAAGACGACTCTATACCAGAATTTTCCCAGGAATTTAAGGATGTCAGTAAATCCTTCTTCAAACAGTTCTATAAGGAATTCTATAAACTCATTCCCCTAAGGGCCTATTACATAATTTCCAAGATGCACAAGCAGGCCCATCATATCCTGGCCACAGCACTCTTACCGAATGAATATCAGGTCTCATAGAAATCATTCTCAAACCACTCACAACACAGAGGACCAGCTTCCTTCAAGACCCAACTGACTTCCGCCACAACATTAACCGCTTCTCCCAGAATACCAACCTCACCACCATTGATGTCATTTCCCTATACACCAACGTCCCTCAGAATGATGTTACAGGTGCCTGCCTGAAATATTTGACCATCTTCAGATATTCGTCCCAAACACATTGCCAAATACATCCATTTCATCCTCACCTATAATTTTACATTCAGCAACAAATGTTTTGCCCAAACCACAGGGCAAAGCCATGGGTACTGGGGTGGCTCCCCTATATACCAGTCTCTTTTTTGAAAAATGTACCATGAAACAAATGATATATCTATGACACATCAATATTTTTGTCCTCTGGATAGATGCCTTAAACTCACGCATAGATTTTCACCATAACTTCAACAACAACCACCTGTCCATTATACTCTTTATTTGGAACACTCAGGCACTAGCACCAACTTCCTGGATCCCATAGTCATCTTCAACAGTGATGTAATAGTGCCAACAATGATGTAACACTGCCAGCTGAGCAGCAGGGTAGCTCACTCACATGCTAATAGAAACTAAAGAAATGTTAAAAGATCATAGGTGTTCAAGTCAATTCATTTGTTAGAATAAAACAAAGTGGGATGTTATCACAATGTATTTACATGGCATATACCCCGATAATTACATTTGCTCTAATGGCTTGAAAACTAGTGAAATGCTAATGTTATTGTCTTCACTCATCTAAAACTTGTTGATTTATGTTGTACTTAGTTAGCTCTAGATCAAACATGTATTAGCATTTAGCAGCAAGTTTACTTCATGAAAAATTAATGAAGGATTGTTTCTGGATATCGCACTGTGTATATTTTATGTTTTGGAGATTGGAAGCTTGGAAATGCAAATTAAAAGGTTGTTAACTTCAAAGGAAGAGCCATTAAGCAACAATGAATTCACAGTTCTAGTCTGTATTTCCTAATCATCATCAATGGAAGCACCCACGTGGGCCAAGATGCTTGTCAATGTGCCTTAGGTGAGTGGGATCCATAAATACTGATTCAAGCGAATGATCCTATTTCTCTGGACTATTGCATTCTGAACAAGTGGATAGCAGTCCTCAAAGCCATTTGGGCAACCCTGAGAGTCTTATGGAGAACTAACAGATACTACATCTCTGCTTTCCTTTGGGCTACAAACTGATACACCTGTTATGTATATTACCTGCTTTAATTTCTTGATAGCACTCATTTCTTTTTCTTAGCTAATAAACATTTAGTTAGTTTACTAAAAGATTAGTTATCAGCATTGTTTTTGGTGTCAAATACAGAGTATCCCTTGACCTGGGATAAATGACTGGGGTTGAGAGTAACCTAATGTGGGGTGACTTATGGTTTTAAGAATCTTTCATCCCTAGTCTAGTTTATCTGGGTGGCAAAGTAGGAGCTGAAGAGTCTAAAGGGGGCTGAAGAGTCTAAAGGGGGCATAGTAAGGCTAATGTAGTAATCCAGGAGTGCACAGTTGTTACTTGTTTAATGAAATCTAATTATAGTCTATGCTACCGATTTGGCTTGTCTGCCCTGTTTTCTGACAGTCTTAGTTGAGATTGACACTCTAAGGTATGAGCTATACCAGACACTGACAAATGGAACCCTGCAGGCAACCATATACAAGAAACCCCAGATCATCTACTTTCATAGATCCAATGACCACCTGAAACACAACAAAAAATATTATCTACATCCAGGCATTCAGATTCTGCATAATGTGCTCTGGGGAGAAAGTCCAGGGTATACACCTTAACACTCAAAATTGCCTTCACCAAACCAGGACGGTCCACTAGAGTAGATCTTATCATGAAGCAGGCCATGCAAATACCCTAGAGAACCTGCGTCAATACAGAAATAAAACCCATCTGACTGCATATCCCTAGTTGTCCCCTACCACTGTAAACTGGACTCCATATGGGGAATCATCAAACAACTACAATGCACACTTGAAGGGGACCTCATCCTGAAAGAAATCTTTCCTGGTCCCCCAATTCCTTCATTAAAATACCACCTCTTTTTCTACTCCCCAAAGTTTTTCCAAGTTCATAATCAAAAACAAGGTGCCCAGAGACCAGGATACACTAAGTCAAAGCAGCACCAGACCCAGCCAGAACAACAGATGCAAAACTTGCAGACATATCTCCACTGCTACAGTGATCAACACCCCATACAATATATCTTTTAAGATCTGTGGATCCTATACATGCCTATCACAACTCATGGTATACCTTATCCAGTGCATTAAATGCCCCAGTAATACCTATTTGGGCGAAAGCTGACCCTCACTATGCTCTCGAATGAACTTTACAGAAAAATAAGACAAAAATACCCTATCCCTTGTGAGTGAACACTTTTCACAACGCCATCACATCTGGCCTATCAGTCCTCATCCTCAAAAGAAACTTGCACAAAATTTTCAAAAGATGGGTCTCGGAGTGTAAATCCATTACTCTGCAAGACACTAAAATTATGGATTGAACAAAGGATGTTGAATTTATGGCATGTTACACCAATCTATAACCCAGTAACTTCCTGTTTTCTGCCTGGTGACTGTAGAGGTGTTATTAACTCCATCTTGAATGGCCCCTTACAATATGTGCTAACTATTTATGCTAAAAAATCTGTTCCACCTTGCATTTTTGTGAGGCTGGGAGTACTTTTCCTAGACATGAGAGCTTTATCTGACTCAAAAGCTCATGTCTCGCACCAACAGAAATTGATCCAATAAAAGTGTTACCTCACCCAGCCTGTTTTTCCATCCTTAACACACATTGCACAGGTTAAATAGTTTTGTACTATATTGGAGAATGCCAGATTGAAAAGCAGTGCAAATTTTAGATTAGTGTTCATTTAGTGAGTTTTCAGTTTGTCATGAGGAAAGAGAATGTACATCTAAAGTCCTACAAAAATGTTAAGAATATTATCTTGTGGAGGAAAATAAAACTGAACTTAAATAGGATGACAGTTTTAAAATAAAGATGTCAATAAAAGGAATAGGGGAAATATCTACCAATCAGCACAGAAAAAAAGTTGCATAGGTCAATGCTTTAAAGAAGTGACTGTTATAATAGATGGAAAAATGCAGTGTTGTGCTAATTCCCATAAAAGCATCCTGAAGCAGATACTGCTTTCTTCACACCATCAAATATTGCTACTTAGGGATCTCTACAGCTGACCTAACCATGCTGACACTGCATCTAGGGCCTTGTACACACAACAGCGTTATCGCGTGGTAATGCTGAGAGTATACACACTGAAATGCTGCTTGTTGTGTGACAACAGCCCTCCTGCCGCACCACCCAAATGAGTGGTAACACTTAGCGTGGATCGTCTGTCGTGCTATAGAATGAGTGTGTGCAATCACTGCGCGTTAAACAGCCTCCGGAAATGTCCCAGAGAGCCAATTGAGGCTACCCTGGGATACTGGAGCTGTCATACTTGTCAATTTGAAATTGACAAGTAGCCGCTGGGGTTCCCAGCTCCCTGGGGGCTCCCCGGGCATCGGAGCACCAGCCGCGCCGTGATTCCCCAGCGGCAGCAGGGCTCCTGCCACCAGGGTTGCCGACTCCCCGGTGGCAGCGGGGTTCTAGCCGCTGGAGTTTCCCACCGGGGCTCCAACCACTGGAGTTGCTGGTTGCCCGGCAGCAGCAGAGCTCCAGCTACCAGGGAGCCAGCAACCCCGGCGGCTTGAGATCTGCAGCCAAACTGGAACCGTGGCTGCTACAGTGCACGGTGGGATAGGTGCCCATCATGCACTGCTCTGTATTGCGAAACAGCTAAGAACAGTGTGGACGCTCCTTCACATTTTAAGGAGTGCAGTGTGTACACATTCCTGTACAAGAAAAACCCTGTGACTTTTTAAGCGCAAGGGACTTGCTTCACAAGGATTTTGTAATGTGTACATAGCCTAGATCTGCATTTTCCCCCTCCACCTTAAGACACATCAGTATTGAATAATTAAGAAGTCACCTTCATAGCATGCTTTTGTATAACATTACCTATAATATTTTGCATTTTTATTTAGTTTGTAAAATGAGTCTCATAAAAGTATATAAAGCTAATTAATCGTTCTTCTTCGATACATTCTGATGCTTTTCTAACTGTTTTTTTTTCTTCAATCAATTGTTGTGTAGATTAGAATACTTAGTGTTTAAGTGCAGTTAAAGTAGTTTTTAGGTGTTTTCAGTCCTGCAAGGGACTTAGTTCCTCAGAGGCTATGTCTCTGTCTCCAGGCTTCAAGCCTTGTGGGAAAGCTTTCCCACAGAGTGACCCCAAAAGTGGGGCAGAAGGGAAAGAAAAAAACCTTATTGATCAGATAAGCATCAGCATGCTTCTTAAAAGAAAGGTAAAATACGTGGCTGAATATGGGACTGACGTGGTATATGGCACCGCCACCACGGCAGCACCTGTCCCCAGAACTAAGAGAAGCTGTGGACCCATCTGAGTTGCTCACTGGTACTGGCTGGGAAGGTGGTACCAAGTGGCACTCTACAAGAGGGACTAAGACCACCCGCCCTGAGGTATATCCGTGACGAGGTCCACCCCGACGCTGGGCAGCGCCTGGGCAGCCATGCTGCTGCTCTCCCCGGCAACAACCAGGAAGGTGGTGCCACGTGGGGTACCGCAAAGACAGCAGGACAGAGTGGCATCACTTTCGAGGGACTCCAGCTCCAGACAAAGGGCACCGGGGCTGTCAATACTGTTGATGCCTGAGGTGTTGGAGATGGCCTGAGCCTGGTTGGCTTTGCCTAAGCCTCCACCTCCAACCTCCCCTCAAAACCCTGGAGGGCCAGGGGACCCACAGCCGATTCCCGGCAGTGGAAGGGCTCTGGTGCGGTGTTCAGAGGCAGCAAGAGCTTTGTTGGCCTGCCAACACCTCCGTGTCTAACTCCCTCGGATCTCAGGAGGGACAGGGGAGCCCCAGGAAAACCCCAGCTGTGCAAGGGCTCCAGTGCCATATACACAGTTGATGCCCGAGGCGATTAGAGCCTTGATGGCCTACCACTGCCTCTGCCTCCGACTGAACTCGGCACTCGGGGAGAACAGGTAAGTCCACGCGGGTTTCCGTGGCAGCAGCTCGGGAGACAGCTGACACCGATGAGTCAGCCGCAGGATGGCGAGCCACCAGTCTCCATATGGATGGACTCACAGTGTCTGTGATCCTCCCAGCCTCCTCAGTACCGGCTGTCTCCAGTGTCGAGTCAGCTACACCAAAGGCAGCATTTTCTTTCTGTACTGCACCCAGTCTCTTCGGGCACCAGCTGTCTTGGGTAAAGGTGGTGTTTTCTGCAATACGCCCTTCAGTTCTGGGGGGAGGAGCACCGAAGGCGGCCCTTTGAAATCATTCCCTGTTACCTTGGCACCAGCTATCTCTGAGGCAGGGTGGGCTGCGCTGAGGGTGGCACCTTTCAAGCACACCTCATCCCCTTGGTACTGACAGTCTCTGGGGACGCTCCTGCGATGCCCCAGTCTCTTCAGCACTGGCTGTTTTCCAGGAGCGGATGAGCTGCACCGCAGGTGGCGTTTTGTTGGCAATGCTACCAGTCACCTCGGCACCAGTGGTATCAGGTAGTGGGTGAACCATGCCAAGGGCGGTGCTCTCTGCAATATGCCCAGTTCCCTCAGCACTGCCAGTCTCTGGTGCTGGGGGAGCAGCGCCCATGGCGGCACCTTTCGAGCGCTCACCGTCTCCTCGGCACTGGCTGTCTCCAGTGCCAGGTAAGCCGCACTGAAGGTGGTGATTTCTGAGTTCTCCTAATCTCTTCAGCACCGGCTGTCACTGTTACTAGGGGAACACGCTGAACATTGTAGCTCCTCTTTGGTGCTAACCAAACAAGCATTGACCCCGAGGCGGTGGCACTGATCCTGGTGCCACATTTCCTCCTCCCCTGAGGAGATATCTGCCTGGGGGGTGGAAAGTCCAGAAGTTGCCCCACGCCCTCCCACACAATGCATCTAAGGACACCAAGCTGATCCCTCTTAGGTCCTCCAATGCGGCTGGACACTGTCTCAGGCTGTGGCCCTATGAGGCCACATAGGCATTCCCTGCAGGGATGAGACCTGAATCTTTAAGGCATCAGTGGCCCAATTGGCAAACTGCTGTGCCTCGGAAGGATCCCAACTCGGAAAAGGGCCTGACCCAGTGAACAGATCTGCACAAAGGCCCAGGGTGGCTCCCTACCAGTGTTCCTTTTCCTGCAGATGGGATTAGGCTCAAATGGCTCTAGTCAAATCTAGAGTCATTGTACTTTCCCCATAGGAATCCCCTGAACAGGCTAGTCGATGTCTTTCAGCAGGTGTTAGCCTCACTACAGAGGGATCAAAGGCTCCCAATTCTGTGCTGTGGGGCATATCATTTGAGGAGTTGACCCCATAAATTACCCTAGTTTTAGGCACCCCCAGCCCATGATTGGGTGTGTGGTTTGGTGTTAACCTCAGGACACCATGCTGGTGGTCCAGAGTGGAGGCAGCCCTCCACATCAATATCAAGGACCTGCACTCAATATACCTTGCCTGCAAAGTCACTTGTCATGTCATGGGGAGCGGGGTAATACAGGGTCTGACAGACAACGCAACGGTCAGGTTCTACACCAGCTGTCAGGAAAGGACCCTCTTTCAGCCCTCTGCAAGTAGGCAATAAGGCTGCAAGAACTGCTGATGGGACACAATCCATACTTAGTGCGTTCTCACCTACCTGGAGAGAGGAATGATGAGGATCATCTCAGCAGATGCTCCCTGCCACAGCTGTTCATGGCACCTGCAGGAGACTCATGATCATCCTCAGGTGGCTTTAACATACCCACCTGGCTCTCTTCATGCCTGGTGGAAACTCAAGAATCTGCTATACCACTCTCCAGGGATAGGACAGGGCCTTCTCATGCGGTGGTCAGAGACCCAGAAGCACACCTCTCCATTTCAGGGTGCTGCTAAAAGATCACAAGGGAAAGTGGAGGTCAGCTTTCCTACTCTGCAGTTGCACCAACACAGACAGTACAACCTTCCAATGGCCCTGCTACTTACACGACCTTGAACGCATGTCCTGTCCCAGGTCTACAGCTGGTAGCAGCATATGAACCTGGACTCCCTGCACCTGTCAGCATGGTTTCATAACCGGGTACGGAGGGGCGGGCCAGATTGACGCATGTAACCAGTGCAATTTGCTGACTTAGCAGAAAGCTGTCAACACAGGTCATATTCCAGGCCTCAGGGGCCTGCCTGCCAACCTTATCACATGGCAGTGATATTAGTTTTCCCACACCTGATGACACCCGGATCCCTGAAGAGGGTGGAGTGGGTCTGTCCGCAGGACCATAACCCAGCACCTCCTTAAGCCCTTAACGTAGTCCCTTGCCGGACTAAATGGGGCCCCTTTCAAACACATGGCTTTCTGCCTGTCTCCAGTATTCTTATGGAGGGTGTCCTTCCTAGTGGCATTGTCTCCAAAGTCTCCCTCTGTGGTCTCCTGTAATGATAAGTCATGGTGAGGGTCACATCTGGCCTTCCTGCCGAAGGATGTTCCTCATTCCATTATCAGGTCATTGTGTTCCTGCCTTCCCCCAAAACTCCATGCGAAGTCAGAGGAACGGAGATGGCGAAAAGCCCTAGCCTTCCACACTGAGGAGGGTCCACTGACATCAGCCCAGTAGATCTCTTCACAGATCACTGCCAGCATTAGAGCCTACTACGAGCATGCAAAGGGTTTTGGGCTAGGTCAGGGCGTGCCTGATCAGAGACCAGTCGGCATCCGCAGTGTTTCTTGCTCTGGTGTCAGTACAGGAGATCAGCAGGGCAACAACCTGGTTTGTTGGCCCAGCACCTCGATGTCCCACTTTGCCTTCGCTCAGCAGGCAAGGGTTGATGCAGCGTTTAGCAGGGCCATGCTGCAGACAGACAGACTGTAACTCCGCCCACCTTCTAAACTATGGCTTGTAAGTCACCTACATCAGAATGTATGTGAGGAGCTGCTTGAAGAAGAACAGAAGGTTACTTAACCTGTAGGTATCCTTTGTTGAGATGCGCTGCTCACATACATTCCATACCCTCCCTTCGTCCCCGCTTTCAGAGTTAGTGGAAAGAAGGGACTAAGGGGTGGGGCCAGCAGTGCCTCATAAACCACAGCATGTGCTCATGAATCCAGAAGGCACCAATTGTGGCCCTATGGAATCTGCTAAGGGCAAAAAAGCTTCCGGTGACTGTACATGGTGGCGCGCATGAACATTTACATCAGAATGTATGTGAGCAGCGCATCTCGAAGAAGGATACCTACAGGTAAGTAACCTTCCATTTTTCTCTCAGGACACAATTCTTAAATAGAAGCAAATAAAATCACACTGTATTGGATCCCACAGAGGATGAAACATGTTTCAAGTTGCTATGTTTAGGTTTCCCTTACCCAGTTATATAATTTTATCAATCAAATTTACTTCTAGAGCTTGCTTTAAGCAGACACCTCCTGGCACAGAACATGGTTTATAATAAACAAGTGCTATTTGCATTTTTAATAGGCCAAATTGAATGTATATTTTAATTTTAACAAGAAACTCTGAAAGCATTTTCATATAGTTTTTAAAAATAATTCAGCATTGCTGTTAGTATACCCTTAGAAGTTTGATTAATAGCATTTCTTTTCCTATCCATTTAGTCCTCCATAGATTTAAAAGCAAAACAAAATTTAAAAAAAAACTATCTAAAAGAATTGAATGCTACTTAGGCACTTATGTGAAAGGAGTGGGTGGTTCACTCAGTTTACTCAAAGACTGATCAGCATCCAAAAAACCACCCATGCAGTAGAGACACTTGTTGCCAGTTTTAGCAGAGGTGGAAAACAATGAATAATCATTGAAATTGGACTGTCCTCTCAGTCCAGGAGATGGGTCCATGCAAATAAGAAGTGAGCCATATTAGTAGGGTATTAAAAGGGAACCTGCCACTCTTTGTCCCTGTGCTGTGGTTAAATAGTTTGTTTCCAGTGCTGTACCTCTGGCACTTTTCACAGATATCTGACCTACAAAGGACTATTAAAAATTGTTCATGTATCCCCCTTTTTTTTTCCGCTGCCCTATCATACTGAAAGAGGGCCTGAAAAATAAATGTTTTTCTCCCTTAAAAAAACCAAAAACAAACAAACAAACTTGTCTTTCCTAGATTTGTTGGAGGACATTCTAGATGTCATAGGTATTGTTAGTTCTCATAAGTTAATTGGTGATAGAATTTTTTACAGAGACATCAATGATTAAGCTTGTGGTGAAATTAATGGTATATTAAACTGTATGCTTAAAATCAGTGGTTTTCAAACTTTTTTTCTCAGGACCCAGTTGAAAAATATCATTTATGTTGGGGACCCAACAGTTAAATCTTTCAGCAATTCATTCCAGTCTTTTAGCAGGGGCAGCAGGGGGCTTCGCGACCCCAGTACCTGAGGGTCTACGATCCAGTGCTGGGTCCTGACACACAGTTTGAAAACCACTTCCTAAAATAGTTTTCCTTCTCATTTGCTCAGTTTCTACTTACTTGTGGTGTCAATATCATTTCTTCATTCATCATAGTAACTTCCAGGATCAATGGGTCCTCTTAATTTTTAATATGAAAAACCAGTGGAAATATATCTTTCCTGCCCCCATACTTCTGCCTTTTTCCTTTTTCTTTTTTAAAATGGGAGGGTAGATGACCCACCCTTATGGGGCTGCCTTTGTAAAAGAAGTATACAAGCCAATGTTTTCCCTTTTAGAAGGACACTGTTACAGTATATTTATTTACAGAATGCACAATCCAAAAGTAGACAAGGAAACCATTTCCATTGCAAACCATATATACTTTTATGTATCAGAATTGTAGAGGCCAGCACAACGCTGAACTCTTTTATAACATGTAATCATTGTAGTCCCATTGACAACAGTGAATGAGGTTTTTTTTTCAAGAATGAGCCTAGAATTTCCCAATTCTCCCCCCCCCCCCAAGAAATCTGTGGAATAATGGTAAAATATTTTCCTCAAATAGGTAGTCCAATTAATTTAGAACAGACTCCAGTAGTCCAAACAATTAGTTATAGCACACAAACAGTGGTTCCCACATAAACTATATGTAAAGAATGGCATGTGTGACCCATTGGCTCAGCTGTCTGACATTCTGCTTCCAGTTGCTGCTTCTCATGTGATCCACACCCAGATTGCTTAGAAATGTATTTATGGTAATAGGCAAGATGAGTTTGGTCTGCTCAGTGTATTCTAAAGAGCTTGTATTGTTTAGAGAATCCAGATATTTCTTACCAAAGTACAATAGGTTTAGGATAGATCAACTTTTGAGTCTAAACCATGCACTCCTTAGAATGGACTGTTTTTTGTTTTTTTTTTAAATAAAACCATATGAGTCAATTAATTATTGGACAAATACAGAGTTGCCCCCAATCTGATTTTTCATGGTTAGTTCCAAGGTTTGACATGGCTGTTTCATATCTTAGAAACAAAGCCTAAAGAATATTGCAAATTTTTTGTAGTTAGGATACAGCATAATGATGAAACAAGCAGCTATGTAGACTATTTGGTAAAAAATTAAACACCTGAAAGTTGCTTGCTGTGGAATACATGGAACTTCTTTAAACATTGTGATCTAAGGAGCCCCAATGGCCAAGTAGCATTCTAACTCACACAGGCCTGACACACTCATTGTCCCTACACTCTGTTGTCATAAAATATATCTCAAAGGTTTTATATAAGGTATCATGTACCTCAGGCGACATGCTAGTCCTGAAAATCATTGCATGATGTATATATGGGCAGGGCGTAGAGAGTTGTGGATGTATGTGATAGAAATGTGTTCTTAAAATATGGTTGGGAGGCAGAGCGTAAAACCCAGCCTACCTTATTCAATAGAATATGTATTTTTACCTGTCAGACTGGTTTGGTTGCTGGCAGAGGAAATGGAAATACGTTTAGATATAAGATAAACAAAGCCATGAAGCTGAAGAAGTTGGTGATGGGAGGGAGGGATAATGTTTAACAATCACGCCAGAGGATAGAATCTATAAGCTAGAAAGCCTTCCTGGCTCTTGAGACAGAGACAATGGACTTTACTACTATAACAGGAGCAAAAAGACTTTAGTTGTCTATCACTGAGGGCGCAGTAGGGAATTATGCTCTTTGTGCCTATAAAAGCTGGATCCTTTTTTGCCTAAAAGGCAAGAGCTCCTGTGATCTTGATGTAAGTGAGAAACCGGTTAGGCAAAGATTGTAGCTTGCTAAAAATAAGTTTTAGTTACTAGAAAGTGTGTTTTGTTGTGAGTACTTGCCGTTTTTATTCTTGTTTTGTGTCACTTAAATCTCTTCTGTAATAAAACCAGAATACGTTTATTACAGAATCGTCTCAGTGCTGTGCATTCCAATGGAGTACGAGTTGTCAGCCAAACCAACAGGCCTGTGTGTGTTCTGTTTCTTTGGAGGCAGTGAGAGTGGTCATTTTTGTGAATGTCAGTGATGGGGACTGAACTGAAGAAAGATGTTTCCGGGGAACTTGGAAATTGGGGTTCACTCATTGTTAACTGTAAGGCAGAATTTGGACTGACAGAATGCTGAAGAGTTTGCTAGCACAAGCCTTCTGTGCTGTGCTAAAATGTTTGCATTAGTGGAATTTTTGGTGCTGACCTGTGTGCAGCCTGCCTGACTTAAATTTTCTTTTTTATATACCCTGTCCTTTGTTTGCTTAATTGAAGCTGTTGAACAGCAAATAGAGAATCAGCATTCCTTCCACCCATTTTGTTGGTTTGTGGAGCTGTTGTGAAAAATAATGCATCCTGCAAGATATGTAGTCAACCCATTGATCGCTATGTTGTGTGCATTGACAGGGAAACCTGCAGAGAGGAAATTTGGACAGGGAGATTGGTCAGTGGTAGCAGCAATAAAACATTTTCCTTCCCTTTCAGTCTTTTGTGCACAATATATTTCAAATATTGTCATATACCAGTTGCGCATAATGAGTGATAATATAATTTAAAGTTGGTACTGGAGTTTTGATAACTTTTTATACGTTTGAAAGCAGTCAATAATGATTGCTCTGAAATACTGCAGAAATTTAAATTTAAGTTAATAGTGTCAATTTTTGAATTTGTGAAATTTGTTGAATTGTTTTCTTTGACTTTGAAGCTCTCTAATGGGGTTTTTATTTAAAGGTGGTGTTCTGATTTTGGGAGTTCCCTGCTGAACCACTGCCCAAACGCAATTCCTAATACAGAATAATTTGAGAACCTTCAGAGTTGGAGCTTTTGATTTTAGATTAAATACAATTATATTTTAAATTTTGTTTGTAAAGTTGCTGTAGTCATGTTGGTCCCAGGATATTATAGACAAGGTGGGTTAGATCAGTGGCTTTCAAACTTTTTCCTCGGGACCCAATTGAAAAAAATCATTTATGCCCGTGACCCAACAATTACACCTTTGAGCAATGCACAGTCTTTTGGTGGTGGCCACAGGGGGTGCCGTGACCCATTGCCTGAGGGTCTGCGACCCAGTACTGGGTCCCAACCATAAGTATGAAAACCACTGGGTTAGATAATATTTTATTGGACCAACTTCTGGGGGTGAAAAAGACAAGCTTTTTAGTTACCCGCAGCTCTGCTCCAGGCTGGGTGGAACAGATTGTTTAGTGTAAGTGTTAAGTGGTCCATTAGCACCACTGCAGGCATAGTTCAAAAAGGAGGGAGCGTGGGTTAGTCAGGGTTATAGATCATTGTAATAAACCATAAATCCAGAGTCTGTCTTAAGAACACGATTTTTAGTTTCTAGCAAAGATACAAATTTAAGCTCCCAGGCTCATCTTTTAAATGCATTGTGCAGATTTCATTTGAGGATGAGCTCTGAGAGGTCAGATATAGAGTCATCACTTTGTGTTCACGCATGTGTGATGTGTTTTTGTTTTTTTTTATCATTCTTCTGTGTGCTTTTATTTGAGAATATATTACAAGTCTGGTTTCACCCCCATAGATGTTATTGGGACATTTAATGCACTGGGTGAGGTACCCCAAGTGCAGTGATAGGCATGTGCAGAACCAAGAGATCTTGAAAGGTATGTAGGGAAGAAGGATAATTGATAATCACAGTGGTTGAGATATGTCAGCTGAGTTTCCGCTGGTGCTGCTTTGAGTTGGTGTATCCTAGTCTGTGGAGAGCTTGCTTCTGATGATGATCTTGGAGTGGTTAGGAGGTTGACGGCTGGAAGAGAGGGTTCAGGAAAGATTTATTTCACAATAGGTTCCTCATCAACTATGGGTTGTAGTTGTTTAATGTTACTCCTTATGGGTTCCAGTGTAGGGTGGTAGGTGACAACTAGGGGTGTGGGTTTGGGATATGGGAATGAAGTTCACAATAAATATGCTTTGGACACTTGCAATGAGTTGGGTATGTTTCCTAGGTTTTGCACCTCCTCTTAAGCTTCAGTCAGCTCCCAGTCTATTTCATACAGGATGATAATATGGGGGTCATAGCGGAAAGTGTATGGGTACACACTGGAAATATGGCATGATTACATACATGTAGAAAATGTCGTCTCTCAACTGAGTGCTGTTTCTCAATGAAGACCTCAAATTAAAAAGGAATGGCACTAATCGGGTGGATTAAATTTAAGGAAAACACTAGTGATTTTGTCACTGTAAATACGTAGTGTGAATAAACATAACGTGTATGTTTAGATGTATATAAACACAGGAAACCTATTTTAACAAAACATTATTAAGGTTGCAAAGTCAAGCACTCCTCATCCAACTTGTCTCCTTCCTCCTCAGATTATTGCCCCTGTCTCTCCTCTCCACCACTGTGCTTTCCACACTCCCCAGTCTCTCATCTCAGAGAGACTTAGTTCTTCTTCGAGTGATTGCTCCTGCCCATTCCAAGATAGGTGTGTGCGCGCCTCGTGCACGGACCACCGGAATTTTTTCCCCTAGAGTACCCATAGGGCCGGCCAAGGCGCCCCCGGGAGTGGCGCCTCTGCGCCGCTTCCATAAAGCCTTGGTCCGGCCCCACCTCCCCAGTTCCTTCTTACCGCCCTGATGGTCGCTGGTACGTCTGCTCGCTCTGGCTAGCAGTTCCCCTTAGATAGTTAGCTTGTACCCTAGTTAGTTAGTTCATCGAACCCCTCTTCGAGGGGTCTTCCCGCCCCGGGATCGGGGACGGGGCATGCCCGGTTTTAAGGCGTGCGAATCCTGCCGGAAGCCTATGCCCCTGGACGACCCGCATCAGTCGTGCCTATGGTGCTTGGGCGAGGCTCATCTCAGAGAGAGGTGTAGTATCTGTAGGAGCTTCCGACCAAGGACTCAAAAAGATAGGGAGCATAGACTTAAGCTTCTCCTAATGGAGGAGGCCTTGTGCCCTCCTGGGGCCGCGGACCAGGGATCCAGCTCGGCGCCGTCTGTGAGAAGCGCACCGGCCGCCACCGGGGCACCTAAGCCACCCAAGGACGCCCGGCACCGTCTTCCCGCGGCGCCGAAGACCGCGGCACCGTCCCAGCACTGCTCGCTCTCTCCCGGCCCGCCTAAAAAGAAGAGATCGGAGAGAGGCTGCTCCCCGGCCAAGGGTGACAAGTCTGCCCAACCGGCGAGACCCGAGCTGGGCCGCCCAGGCCCCGCACCGCAGTCGTCTGCACCGTTGATTCCGACGCCACGGGAGGCGCCGTTGAGTCCGGTGTCTATGTCATCCCCTACGAGGGATATCTTGGAGGAGGACCTCCAGCTCCCTTCGACTCCCGAAACTTTCGAGGCTGCTAGGGAGCTAATTGAAGAGACGGTGCCGTCAACGTGGAAGCCGACTCCGGCACCTGGGGCCCCGGGGCCGTCGAGAGGTAAACCGCCTCTAGTCCGGCCAGTATCGCCGAGGCATCGAGCCCCTGATACCCGCCCGGCACCGACTAAGGACGGATCAACGGGCCGGAAGGGGAAGAGACCTTCCACGGCACCGGAGCCATCGAGCCGACTCTGCTCCCCGGTACCGGAGCCCAGGAGCCGGCACCGCTCCCCGGCACCGGAGCCAACGAGCCGGCACCGCTCCCCGGCGCCCGTGCCCTCCAGCCGGCACCGGTCCCCGGCACCGCCAGCTATCATTGCAGCTGCGGGCGCTCCTCGGTACCGATCCCCCGTGTACTGGTCAGATGAGGAGCCCTCATTGGGGCACCGGACACCAGCGGCACCGCAGGGTAGAACGGACAGAGACAGCCCCAGGTCGCGCTCCCCGATGCCGTGGGGCACCGCCCCACTATGGTCCCCCCAGAGTGGCCAGTTCTCGGGCTCGGAGGACGAATCCGCTGCTTCTGGGCGAAGCTTCCATGCTAGCAGGAGCAGAAAAGGTCCACAGCCGTCTCAGGGGCCCCCTCAATGGTGCTTCCCGCAGCAGTGGCCATTCTGGACCCCTTGGGCATACCACCAAGCCCAGGGCCCCAGTGGGGCCAGGTCATACTCGGTCTCAAGTTCTCGGCCCCAGCCGTCCTGCACGGTCAGCGCTCCTCCGGAGGGGGAGGAAATCTCGAGGGTTGGCTCCGGAGATAGGGGTAGTAGAGCCTCCCTGTGGGTGGAGCGGCCTGCCCCCGCGACCAACGCTTCGCAGGGTCGCCCACCTGAGCCATCAGAGCAATCGTCCTCCTCGCCCCCCGATGAGGCGGTCGCGGGGTCCCGACCCTCTGCTATCCCGGACGACAGCAGAACGCATCAGGAGCTGCTCAGGAGAGTCGCCTGGAATATGGGGCTCCAGGCGGAGGAGATTGTGGACGAGGCGGACCCGATGGTGGACATTCTCACACCGGAGGGTCTGGCCAGGGTGGCCTTGCCGCTCATCAAGACGATTCAAAACACCACCAAGGCCCTATGGCATACCCCGGCCTCAATCCCACCTACTGCTAAGAAGGTGGAGAAAAAGTACTTTGTGCCAGCCAGGTGCCACGAGCACTTTTATTCGCATCTGGCACCGAGCTCTCTCGTAGTAGCGGCCGCTAACGAGAAAGAGAGGCAGGGGCACCAGGATCCCACCCCCAAATCCAGGGACGCTAAGAAGCTGGACTTGTTCGGCAGGAAGGTCTACTCCACTGCAGGCCTGCAGTTGAGGATTGCTAATCAACAGGCGATCCTCAGCAGGTATGCCTATAACTCCTGGGCCTCCCTGGAAAAGTTCACGGAGAGGGTGGATGAGGATTCGAAGCAGGACTTCGGGGCCATGGTCAAAGAGGGCAAGGTGGTCTCGCGAACCCTCCTCCAATCCGCCTTGGACGCGGCAGATGCGGCTTCCCGAGCTATGGCCTCTGGGATTACAATGCGGAGAAGCTCCTGGCTCCAGGCGTCAGGTCTACCCCAAGAGGTGCAGACCACTATACAGGACCTTCCGTTTGAAGGACCGGATCTGTTCTCAGCCCAAACAGACTCAAGGCTGCAAACATTAAAAGACTCTCGCGCTATCCTGCGGTCCTTGGGCCTCCATACGCCGGCCTCGCAGAGACGTCCCTTTAGACCTCAACCCCCCCCTCGCCCTTGCCACCGTAGACAAGACTCTGATCGCAGGAGGGGCAGATACGGGCGCAGGAACGATAGCCGCCCCTCCGGTCAAGGGCAGGGCAATCAGTGCTGCCCTCCGGGCCCTAAGAAAAACTTTTGAGGCCACGCTCGAGGGCCTCATACCATCCACTCCCACGGATCCTACCCTGCCCCCCTTCTCCAACAGACTGTCCCGGTTCCACCGTGCCTGGCGGCAGATTACGTCGGACGCCTGGGTGCTCCGCACGGTGCAACAGGGATATTCGCTCCAGTTCTCCTCCTGGCCCCCTCCCTGCCGCCCCTCCCCTGCCTCACCCCTCTTCAGGGACTCCTCTCACGAGCAAGTACTGCTCCAGGAAGTTCAGTCGCTCCTGGACAAGGGAGCGGTAGAAGAGGTGCCCACAGATCGAAGGGGGAAGGGGTTCTACTCCCGTTACTTTCTAGTTCCCAAGGCCAAGGGGGGCTTCCGCCCCATCCTGGATCTCCGGGGTCTAAACGGCTTCTTACGCAAGGTGCGGTTCAGGATGGTCTCCTTAGCCTCAATAATTCCCTCTCTGGATCCGGGAGATTGGTACGCCGCCCTCGACCTGCAGGACACCTACTTCCACATTGCTATAGTGCCCCACCACAGGAGGTTCCTGCGCTTTGTGGTAAAGGACAGACACCTGCAGTTTACGGTCCTGCCCTTTGGCCTGGCGGCGGCCCCGAGAGTCTTTACCAAGTGCCTGGCTGTTGTGGCTGCTTTTTTCAGACGGCAAAGGGTCCAGGTTTTTCCCTATCTGGACGATTGGTTGATACGAGGCCGCTCCAGCAGGGAGGTGCAGGTCAGCTTAACAAAGATCCAGTGCGTGTTCGACCAGCTGGGCCTCCTTGTGAATCGTCAGAAATCCACCCTCATTCCGTTACAGAGGATAGAGTTTATAGGGGCGGTCCTGGACTCGAGGTCCGCAAGGGCGCTTCTCCCGGACTCCCGGTTCCTGGTCATAAGAACCTTAATTCAGGACCTCCAGAGGCACCCTCTCACCACTGCAAGGTCGTGCCTAAGACTGCTGGGACACCTGGCTGCATGCACACACGTGGTGAGGCATGCGAGGCTCCGGTTACGCCCTCTTCAGGGGTGGCTGTCGTCGGCGTATCACCCGATGAGAGACGACCTGGACAGTATAGTGGCAGTTCCGGAGCGGGTATTAAGCCAATTAGAGTGGTGGTGTCTCCAGGTCAATGTTTGCGAAGGTCTGCCCTTTCACGAACCCCGACCCCAAATGACCCTGGGAACGGACGCCTCAGACTTGGGATGGGGAGCCCACCTGGGTCACCTAAACACGCAGGGCCTCTGGAACCAGGAGGAGGTCAACCTGCATATAAATATCAAAGAGCTCAGGGCCGTACGCCTAGCCTGCCAGACGTTTCGGAGTCATCTTACGGGCAAGGTAGTGGAGGTGCAAACAAACAATACGGCCGCGATGTTCTATTTGAACAGACAGGGTGGTGCTCACTCTTCTCCCCTTTGCCGGGAAGCCCTCACCCTGTGGGAGTTTTGCATTCGCCACTCCATTCACCCGGTGGCGACTTACGTCCTGGGGTGTCAGAACTCATTGGTCGACGATCTGAGCAGGAGTTTCCTGGTTCACGAATGGTCCTTAAAACCAGAGACCCCTTGGATGTGTTCCAAAGGTGGGGACACCCCCAGCTAGACCTCTTTGCGTCGGAGAGCAACAAAAAGTGCGACAGATTCTGCTCATTCAGGGGACACAGCCCGGGGTCCCTGGGGGATGCCTTCGCCCTCCAGTGGTCGGCATGGAAGAGCTATGCTTTCCCTCCCACGCCGCTGATACACAAGGTGCTGCTGAAGGTCAAGAGGGACAAGGCCTCAGTTATTCTGATAGCCCCGGCATGGCCAAGGCAACACTGGTTCTCGACGCTCCTAGACCTCTCAGTCGAGGACCCCCTGGAGCTTCCCCTCGTACCGGACCTGCTTTCTCAAGAAGGGGGCAAGCTCCTGCATCCGAACCTCAGGTCCCTGCACCTCAAAGCATGGAACCTCCTTGGCTAGCCCAAGGGGAATTGCAGTGCTCAGCAGAGGTGCGTAAAGTGCTCCTAAGCAGCAGAACACCCTCCACTAGAGCATCTTACAAAGCGAAGTGGGCAAGATTCGTTGCTTGGGCCACGGGGAGAGGCCTCGCCCCAGAGTCCGCCCCCGTCCCAACAGTTCTGGACTACCTATGGGGGCTAAAGATTGGGGGCCTTTCCAATGCCTCCATAAGAGTTCACCTGGCAGCTATTTCGGCATTCCACGAGGGCGTAGAGCAGACCCCGATTTTCTCCGCCCCAATGGTGAAGCGTTTTCGGAAGGGCCTGGACAAGCTGTTTCCAGCAACCCGCCCACCCACGGCGCAATGGGACCTGAACCTCGTCCTAGCTAAGCTGTCCGGCCCACCCTTTGAACCGTTGGCTTCGTGTTCGCTCCTCTACCTTTCCTGGTAGGTCGCGTTTCTAGTGGCCGTCATGTCAGCCAGGAGGGTGTCAGAGATTCGAGCACTGTCGTCAGATCCACCCTATACCGTCTTCTTTAAGGATAAGGTCCGACTGCGTCCACACCCGGCCTTCCGACCAAAGGTTGTTTCACAGTTCCACACTAGCCAGGACATTTTCTTGCCAGTCTTTTACCCTAAGCCTCACACCTCGGAGAGAGAGCGCAGGCTGCATTCGTTGGACTTGCGGAGGGCTCTAGCCTTTTACCTAGACAGAACAAGGCCCTTCTGAAAGACTTCCCAGCTATTTGTCGCAGTAGCCGACAGAATGAAGGGCGAACCGATTTCCACCCAACGCCTTTCCTCTTGGGTGGTGGCCTGCATCCGCGAGTGCTATAATCTGGCCGGGACGCGCCCCCTGCAGGTCAAAGCACACTCGACGAGGGCGCAGGCGTCGTCAGCCGCCTTCCTCAACCACGTGCCCTTGGTGGACATCTATAGGGCAGCCACGTGGTCGTCTATTCATACCTTCGCGGCGCACTATGCTATTGTCCAGCAGTCAGGAGAGGACGCAGCAGTCGGCAGGGCAGTCCTGAGCTCTGCGAATTTGTAGCGTCCGACCCTCCTCCTAAGGTAAGGCTGGTAATTCACCTATCTTGGAATGGGCAGGAGCAATCACTCGAAGAAGAAGAAACGGTTACATACCTGTAACTAGTGTTCTTCGAGATGTGTTGCTCCTGACCATTCCAACTTCCCACCCTCCTACCCCGCTTCGGACTAGGGGAGAAGGAACTGGGGAGGTGGGGCCGGACCGGGGCTTTATGGAAGCGGCGCAGAGGCGCCACTCCAGGGGGCGCCTTGGCCGGCTCTACGGGTACTCTAGGGGAAAAAATTCCGGCGGTCCGTGCACGAGGCGCGCACATGCCTATCTTGGAATGGTCAGGAGCAACACATCTCGAAGAACACTAGTTACAGGTATGTAACTGTTTCTTCTCTGCTGCATCACAGGTCCTTGTTTGATCTTGGTGATTGTCCCCCTCCTCATTCCCTGGCTTCCCATCCCAGTCTCCTAATGCCAGTTCTGCTTTCCCCTCCCCCTTGCCTCAAAATCTCCAATCCCACTTCCCAGATGTCTTGTCCTAATCTACTCTCCTGCCTCCCTTCTTTTCAGTTTCTCTCCTTGGGATTTGGATCAGCTTGTTTTTCCACACTGTCTAGATGAGAGTGTGGGGTCATGGAGAGCACAGGAGAGAGTCCCCCTGCACTTAGTTCCAGTGCCCACCTTGGTCATGCTCCCCAACCTGGAAACACTGGTGGTAGCAATTAGAGTAAAGCAAAAGTTTGGCTTTGCTCCTGTAGTTGGAGGGAGTGTCGTCTCTGGGGACATCACATGTGCAGTCTGCTCAGCATTCGGAGCAGTGAGAGGCTCAGTGAAAACAGAATCTTCAGTGTTTAGCTGCTAAACTCTGAAGTTTTTCAAAAGCTTGTAACCACGGTCAAAAAACGTATTTTCTGTTAGCCTCATTTTTTCTCCAAAGGATTCAGCCTGAAGCAGACAATTAGATGAACATTTTCAGCCCAAGTGGTTAAAATTTGATGAAGCACTGAAAATTGGGTGTTATGTTGGAAACTGCTGGGAAAACTTCATAATGAGATATGCAGCTAGATCTGTCTGGAAATTCGTATGTGGAAGAATTGAGATATTTTGTACAATACATGATCATACCCTTGTTCTCATAATCTTTGAGCTGAAGTGCAGATTTCTTCCAGTTAAGTATCTAAAGCAAATCAGAAGTTCCTGATAGTTGTCTTTAGAAAACATCTTTTGCAGATTTTAGATATAGCTACTAAACATAACATATATAGCAAATATCTATCTTCTAGCTAGCTAGCTACTATATATATGTAACTATATATAACTATATATAGCTACTAAACAAAACAATGTTAACAGACTTAGCATCTTTCCTCTGCTTCTCCTGCTCCCATAGCCTCATAATTAAACCAATTTCTGTTTCATCTTTCTTCTTCTACTGTTGTTCCAATACACGTGGAATTTATTATAGTACTTTTTATTGCATGGAAAGAAATTGGATGGCTTCTACAGACGGTGAAATATTTCATGAACTTAATACTGTATCTGCTGAATAAATTACTGGTAATTTTTTCCTGATTTTTTTGTATGCCATAATCTAGCTGTACTGCCTAGAGCAGAATGAGCATATTTTGTTCTTAATTTTCCTTTTGATTGGATTTCTGTCCTGCTTTCCAGGTTGCCCTGTGAACCTTACATACTTCCCACTTACATTTTTAAACTTTTCTTACTCTCTTGCTAAAGATAATTTTTTCTTCTGATTACTTTTGTTGTTGGCTTCCTAGAGGGTTGGGAATTTTTTTTGTGTGTAAATTGTCTAAACTTTTTTTTTGTCTAAACTGAGTTGGGATTTTTTTTTTTTTTGGTCTAAATTAACTGGATGGTGGTGATTATTGCTCAAGGTAAAATTATGCACCACTGTTGATATTTTCAGCAGCTGATTGTTCCAAATAAATCTAATTTTGAGGTGTTTGAATCCAGTTGCTTATTCAGACCATCAACTGTCTAAATCAACTTTATAAAGTGCCACAGGACTCCTTGTTTGTTTTGCCGACCTAGACAAACACACAACCCCTTTGGACCTTGGTCTGAATTTAAATCCAGCCACATTTTCAAAATGATTATACTATGTGCCTGCTTAAATTGTGGGCTATATTTTTCATTTTTTTGGTTGCATTTTTTTTCATTGGGACGCAATGAATTCCCTGATGATAAACTTCAGTCCTTGTTGAGAACTCAAGCATGTGTTGGAACAAACATTTGTTCATTCTTTGGCAGAGCTGGTTGATATAAAAGCCATTTCTATTCTTGCTTAACTGTGGCAGGCTTGAGCATTATTCTAAAAATACAAGTAGTCTTTTTTCTTGGAATATTAAATGTTATAAACAATTGCTTCTGAAACAGAAGATACCATCAGTTTTAAAAGCTTTTTTCAGCAGAGTGGTCTGATCTTCAAAGGGTGCAAAGTTCTTTGCCTTGAGAATTGCCTGTGTGGATCTCTATTTGGAACTATCTAGAAAGCAGCAACCTGTGGGGATATGCTCATGCTGTCATATAGATCTGAATTTTGAGTGTGGTTATGTTAGGGAGGGAAGTTTACATAATAAAACAAGACTCCTGCCACTTGCAATTCTTTTCCTACTGCAACAGGTAGGGAATCTGAGAACTATTGCTTCATTGTAGGGCTCTGCATTTCTCTAATTCTTATTGTTTGTACTTTGATGGGACATCCATCCATCCATCCATCCATCCATCCATCCATCCATCCATCCATCCATCCATCCAT